>PVHX01023382.1:0-25846 GCA_004024805.1 Geosciurus inauris
TTTTGAGGAATTTTTATACTGATTTCCAGAGAGGTTGTCCTAGTTTGAAGTCCCACCAACAATGAATAAGTGTACATTTTCTCTACATTTTTGCCAAAATTTATTATTGTTTGTATTTTTGATAATTGCCATTGTAACTGAAGATAAAATATTCCTATAGATTTGATTTGTATTTCTCTAATTGCTAAAGATTTTGAACATGTTTCCATATATGTATTAGCCATTTGTATTTCTTCTTTTGAGAAGTGTGTATTTCAATTTTTTTCCCACTTATCTATGTAAGGTTAAAAAACAGCCCATTTGTAATTAATTTTCACATCCCCTCTCTAGAAGCACAAGGCAGTTCCTACCCCAGGGGGTTCCTCTCCCAATCTTCCACCTGGGAAACAAATAGTTTTCAAGTCCCCTTTCTAAAGGCCTGAGGCAGTTCCTGCCCCAGGGGATTCCGCTCTGGAATCTTTCACCTGGGAGACAAAGCCTAACTGCTCAGGTTAGCACATAAAAAGAAGACCACCACTGCTTATCTGCCCCCAATTTTAAAGTGACCAATCCCTAGTTCACCATGAGGTTTTGTAGTGGGCCCTATAAAATCCATCCCGCGCATCCCCTCTCTCTCCTTTTCCTCTTTCCTTCACCTGGGTGCCCACTCCCCTGAATAAAGAATCTCCTGGCTGTACAGAGGTGTCTGTGTCTGGCTGGCTGATAGCCTAACAATCTATATGTTCTTACTGTGGAAAATTATGTTAATTAATGCTAACATAGGAAAAAGAATAAGTGAAATAATATAAGCATAACTAAACTGCTTATGAGGATTAACTTTTATGTGCAATTTTATATGTAAACTTTCATTTTACATGTAAACTTTCATTTTACATAGAACTTTTAACTCATACAGTAATATTTGTAATCAAAAATTAATACAAAAGAGTTAATACTTCTATAATTCATATAATTTTTATAGAATTTCAAATTTATTGAGTAATATTTGCCATATTAATGCTGTGAACAGAAAGGACTAAGATATCATTCCTGCCTTCAAAATCTTAGCATCGCGAGGGGGACAAGTGCTATGCTGTTTGTACTTTTAGCTTCCAAGAAGGTGAGCTAAATAAATTTATTTTCTTTATAAAAAAAAAAAATCTTAGCATCATATTAAAGACTTAGAATTTCCACATAAAAAGAATAGCGAAAATATTTGTAGTATATATGTGTATATGTGTTTGTATGTGCCTATAATTGGCACAATTTTATTGCAAAGATATAATTTATGAATACATTTGTAAACAATCAGATAAACAAAAATATTATGATCATAATCATTTGGAGAATTTTAAATATTACCCTGAACTTTCTTCTTGAAATGTTTAAAAAAGGCATTATACAAAATGTGCATTCCTAAATTGTATCTAATAAGTCGACGTCCACTTTAGGAAGAAAATCTGTTATGACTAAGGTATAATTTAGGATTTAAGGAATATGTACTTAGATTGTGTTTTTTCATATGATAAGTTATAATTAAGGAGTGTAAAAAAATCTGTTTACAGTTTTTATACTTAAAGACCTGTAAAAACTTAACTATTTAAACTCATTATCTTACTTGCTCACTTTGAGGAAAGAGGGTGACATAAGGCAAAAATATATATATGCTACAGTTTTATACATTAAAATATAAGACAAACACAACAGTTTGCATTTAGGGGCTCTATTTATATTTTATAAAATAAGTTAAATATATTCCTCAGATGAGAAAATTATGATGAGTTAGAAGATTGCTTTCCAAATTCTAATAAGAAAAAACGTGGATTAGAGATGTTAATAACATGTAGATTTATTAACATGTAGATGTTAATAACCTGTCCTGGGATGGGATAGAATCTAGGTGTCTTGAGTAGTAGAAATCTCCTAGTAATGCCAACACCACTGGTTTAAACAAAGCTTTTGAGTAGCAGTGAGATGTAACACTAAAGGAAGAGTTCATTGATTAATTTAATTCCAAATATTTGAAGGTTTTTTGCATTTTAATATAATAGTAAGTAGCAACATGAATCCTTTTTGATAATTTCCAATATATATGTATCACTCTAAGAGGTTTTCATATCTTAATATATCCCAAAAATCTATTGAGAGTGGTGAGTATCTTTTAGTCTTTGAGGATATTGTGTCAAATATGCAATTAATGGCGTGCCTACATTTTATGTAAGATTACTTTGTGTATAATTCATGAAAAGAAACATAAAGATCAAAATAAAGGGTAAAATTAAAAAAAAAATTCAGAGCAGAACTGTTCTTGATGGTTATTGCAACAGAAATGCAAACATTAAGAAGGCAATAAAATCAAATTCATCAAATGATATTTATATATTAGCACAAACAAAAATGACAACATTTTATGCATTAAACAGACAACTTTTCATGTAAATGAAAATAAATATATTTAATTGTGTAAAAATTATAAGTAAACTTGAGTTTGATGCTTTGCTTTCTTATGATGGTGTTGAGGTACACACATTTTGAGAACAGATTATAAAGAGCTATAGGTTCTGAGCTACATTTTTTCTTTGATATTTTCCCTTTAATTTGTCATTTCTGAACTATATTTTAGAATTTAAAAGCACCAAGAAGTGGGAGTCTTTTACGTGTTTCTTTTACTGAAAATATCAGGAGGTTAGAATTCATATGTCTTTGAAATTGAGGTGGAATAAAATGAAAATACACAACTCTATGATCTGCTTCAAACCTTCAGTAACAAAGCCAATATGTCGAATAAAAAACAGTGAAAGTTTTTATTATCCAAAGCAAGTCACAAGCAAAGAAAAATTAAAAAAAAATAGAGTTTCTGTATAAAATATGGCAGTTTATATAGTTATATTTAAAAATTCTGAGTAGGTATTTACTTAATGAAAAAGAGAAGTCTATTAATTTTATAGAAAAGAATCTGGCACATGTTTGATATAATGTGTCAATGCACATAAAACGACAAAGCATCACTGCTGTAATATGAGTGACAAAAATGAACAGATGTGAAATAAAAAGTAAAGCATAATGTCAATCTCTTAATAAAACAGCACTTTCACATAGTTTGATCTCTGCAAGTATTTTATGCTCTGTAAGTGCTATTAGGGTTGTTCAATATACACTTTAATATTCTACAGAATAAGTTTCTTCTAATCATTTTTGTTTCAGGACTTTATGAGTTATCATAGGCAATAAATATCATCCTATTTAATGTGCATTTTATTAGTTCTTACATACTTGAAGTTGATGTGGCATCCAGATGGAATGTTAAAAAGCATGTTTTAATACTTAGCAATATCTAATGACCCAACAGTACCACCAATGAAAGTCTAGGGTAGATGTCATTTATGTCATGTCTCATGTGGGTTTGCTGATGAGTTAGGGTCCCACGGGCCAAGGGGGCCAAGGAATGGGATCCCATGGGATGAGGTCTTGTGTCCTGGAGGATGAGGGTTTATGGGGTGGACAGTCGCAGAGTCACTCATCCAGACACTTGGGGTAGGTAAAACTGCTCTTCCAGAGTGAAAAGCAGACCCATTTATTTCAGTTAGTGCAACAGTTTATATAGGGTCCTCAGGCCAATCATGGCCCTGAGGTTAGGTAATAGCCAATAGGGTATTGATCCATGTCAGGTGCACAGCCAATCATCATGGGATGAGAAAAGGAGAGGCACTGAAGGTAACCAATCAGCATGGGGTAAAGCAGAGGGGAAACATTCAAAGTAACCAATCAGCATAGGGCAAAGTGGAGGGGAATAATTCAAAATAACCAATTAGCATAGGGCAAAGGAAAGGGGAGGGGAGACATTGAAGGCAGCCAATCAGCATAGGAGGCACTGAAGATGCGGAGAGAGCTCCTATAGGTACTGACACATTCAACTGTTCTTATAATCAGAAAGAAATTAGGTTCAACACTACAGGTTATGAATTCATCACATGAATAAAACTGAACAGTAAAATGGAGTAAAAAGTTCTTAATATAGGAGATGGATGGGCAGTACATTTTATTTAATCAGCACTGTACATAAAATAAAAATTAGAAATGGAGAATTAAATTACAAACTGAGCATTGTGACTATCAGATTATAAACCACAAATGCTCAAGATACACAAATGAGACAAATGTAAACATAGAAAATAAAATTAATAATATCCATACTTTAGTCAAAGAATAGCTATGGAAGAAATTGTATGAAAAACACAATATATATTACACATGTGTAATTAGCAGTTTCAAATACACAGCTATGAACAATTCTGAGAGAAAAAATGGCACATTTTTACGCTGAGGTTTAGTTCAGTAGTGGAGTACTCTCCTAATGTGTGAAGCACACGGTTCAATTCTCAACACTATATAAAATAAACAAATAAATAGATAAGTGAATAAATAAATAAATTTTCTTAAATGACAATTTTTTTTATTGGAAATTTAACAATTGTTGAACAAAACTAAATTCTACTAGCTGCATGGAAAGAATATATCAGCCCTGAGGTTTACAAGAAAAAAAAGAAAAAAATTCTGAATTATTATTTCTGAGGCTTGTTCTGTTCATAGATGTTAGTTTTACAGCCATCTGTTCTAATACTATTCTTCTTAAGACACAAAAAGTTCCTGGTGTGCACGCACAACATCACTATGAAAGCTATAATTAAAGGATACAAAGGTTTTTGGCATATTAGTTTTCTGTTTTTGCTGCAAGTAGTCCTCAGAGCATCATGCCAAATTGGTTATTGTTTGCACATTTAAATTTATCAGTTGTTTCTTTAAAAACACCAATGACCAGTGCAAGGGAAAAGAGAACAAAAAGGCTTCACATTAATAAAACTAGAGATTTTTTTTCTTAGTCTGTAATGGCTCATGAAATGTGTACCTCCTCCCACCCCCAGAATAAAGAAGAAGAAGAAGAAGAGGAGGAGGAAGAAGAAGAAAAGAAATTCAGAAAAAGAGACGGAAACTGATGCAAAACTGGAATCTTGTGGATATAACTTAATGGCACAACTCAAGTCCAGATTCAGCCAGCTGTGAAGACTAAAAACATGCACCTTCCTGCTAAGACTTGGCACTAGAAAATCCTCTTCCATTCCAGCAGGGCCATTTTCCCTCAGGATTCCCACCTCAGGTCACACATGGCAGGATAAAGGAAGGGTGCATGGAAACTAATAGAGAGTCTGCAGTGAAGTCTCTGCCAGCAGCCACAGGGGCCTTCCAGCTCTGTATCTGATTATCTAATACTTCTAGAACCAGCTCAGCATGAGCCTCAAGAGTAGCTGGAGAAAGCCTCTTCATCAGGGAAGGTCCTCTTTCTCATCTCTGGGAAAGCCTCAGACTGAAAGGCTCTGCTTCAAGTCTCTTAAATTAGTACTTCAATTTCACACCTTTTAAAAAGTAAACTTCAATAGTGCTGTGCAGAAGTTGGTAGCCACCTAGAACCTAATCCTATGTAAAATGACCTCTGCCTCCCCTTTCCTAGCCCACAATTCCAACATTCCCAGTGACCAGAACTGAAGAGAAACTCCTCTGGAGTGTCTTCACACTGCTATTTGTTCCTCAAAGGCAGAGTGGGGGCCATACAAAAATATTTGCTCCCTTCTGGCCAACCTCTCCCAAGCCACCAGTCAGGGAGAATTGGAAAGAAAACAGGTAAAGTACCTATCATGTGTTTTTATAGCAACCAGAGTAAAGTGAACACCAAAATCAGCAGCTGAAAGTAATCATCTGAAGACTTACCAAGCTTCCAGAGCAATTAGGAGTCACTTATATTCAAGATCCAGCTGTCTTAAAGATTGGGCCTTTCAGACATAATTTCCTCTCCAAAAAAACACAATTTCTCAGAAACAGCATTAAATTAACAAGGGACGGGAGTGGAATACACCATTGCCACATCACCCCTGTTGTTGAAATTACCCATCCCCCACTTGGAAGGACAAGTGTCATGAGCAGCAGCATGAACCATGAAAACATAAGGTAGAGCAGTATTGGTTCAAACTCTTGCAACAAAAGGCTTGGGGGAAAGAGGGTGCACAGTTTAGGAAGAGATAAAAAAGAAAGTGTGGGGAAAAGGGTTTTCAAGTGCGGGTCACATTTTTTATAACATTACATCCAATTTAATAGATACTGTTAAAAACACATAAGCTTTAAGTAGATGTAACCTGTACATGATATTTTACATGAATATATACTTACGAAACACATAAAATTTATGAGCAAATAAAAATGTAGAAAAGCTCTTAAAAGACTCAATTATACACATCATTTGTGTACGATGTAAACTTGTCATTTCAATTTTCCTCAATTCCCACCAAAATCTTAGCATACTTTACTATTTATGAAAGAAGCAACCAAAGCAAAAATCCTAAAATGTATTTGGAATGTTAAATATACATGAAATTATCCAAGAAATGCCTAAATTCCAAGAGGAAAAAAAGTTATTATTCTCTTCTGACACTAATGTATATTATTAAACCATACATTTGCAATAAAAAGACTAAGGAATCATAACACAAGCCCATAGGTGAATCCATAGGAAGGTAAAAACTTCTGGTATTTTAAATAGCACCAGAACACCTTTAGAAATCCAATCATATCAAGATAAACATAAATGTAAATGGATGATACAACCAAATCGAAAAATAGATGTTTGGGTTTAGGGTACAGTTCACTAGCAGAATGTGTATATGATTTGCAAGGCCTAGGGGACAAACTTTGGTATAACAATAAAGGGCATATGTTCAGAATAGAGAGAGGAAGATGTTGGAAATATAACACATAGAATACTTCTGACTCTCCCTCCATCCATGAATACATGTCATAAACATATTTTAATTCTCTCTTGGCAAAGTAATAAATCAGTTAAGAGACTTTTATATGCATTGTATATCTGAGAAAATACCTGCCATCAAATGTTGAAGAACATCTGGGGTAGCCTTAGGCATTTGTCCAGCCTTAAGCAAAGTGCTATATATTGGAACACAATCATCAGCAGTCAGTGTAACCATGAAAAGTGTCACCATTGGGAAAATACATATACATGGTAACTCTTAAGTTTCCTATGGTTTAGATCTTAATTTACCTAGTGCTTAAGAGGAAGCATCTAAACATTATTAAGTGTCAAGACTATAGGGTTTTCTGTGGTAATGCAAGTACTTTCATGAGCTTTGACCTCTGGGATCAGGGTAGAGCCTAGAGGAGATTTGCTAGGGTATTTTACCAAATATAGTTGATGACAGTCATCAAAGAGTTAAAAGGGAAAAAAACTGCATTATTTGCAGCCTGAGTGGGTGATTAGTATTTCCTGAGCTCCCTCCTTCAAGGAATTATTTATTACCTTGTAATAATTCCAGGCCTGCCAGGTCCTCTCAGAGGAGGATTTCCACTCACTGAATATCTCATCTCTAATATCGTTCATTCATTGAACTATATCCTAAACTCCTGAGCTCTGGGGTCAAAGTTGACTTGAGCATATGGGATTCTCCCTAGATCACAAGTGGTGTTCAAGATACTCCATGACCTACAACAAAGGACAGTAGTGCAGAGAGAAGGTTATAAATAACAGATCTTTGTATGTGCCCAGAAGAGGTTTAGAGCACAATCTCCTACTGGCTACTTGACAGCCTGAACTCTAAAATTTTCCATCAGAGATTTATTATATAACTCAAAGAATAAATATCTTGTATCCTGAGCACAGCTGTTAGAATAATTACTATAAAAAGTTGAAAGATAACAAATGCACTTTGCATAGAAAAAAGGAAGCCTCTGGACATAGTTGGTGATAATGTAAATTTAGCGCAACTAGTTTTGAAAACAGTATGTTTTTTGAATTAAAAATAGAACTAATATATGACTCAGTAAAAATAATTCTGATTATTTACCCAAAAGAAATGGAAACAGTAGATCAAAGAAAGAGCTAAACTTCCATTTTCCTTGTACTAAAATTCACAGTAGCAAAGGAAAGAAAACTGAAGTTCTTTTAGATGAAGGATATATTGGGAGATCAAATGTCCTCTCAGATACAGGACATCTACCTACTTTCCTGAGAGGCTCCATCTCATACTTTAGACTGCTTGCTCTCTAGGGGGAGATAACCCAGGGACTGATATTCACTAAGACCTTAGACATGACAGCTGTGGGCACTTCATGGAAAGCAGTCCTAAAGCCCAGGAAAAGATCTGAGTTGGGGAGGAGGACACAATATAATGTAAATTTACAACACAGAATTTCAACTCAAAGAGATTCTGAAAATTATCTGTGCAAATGGAATACAATTTCAGACAGAAAGATTATTTTACAAAGTCTAAAGTGATTCTTTCCTTTTAAAATCTCATATGAAATGTTTATAAACAGAAAATATGCCATCCAGGGATTTGGAAAAAAATATAAAAATTTACATATACATGATGTATACGTATAATATTATGACCATTTGAAATACAGCATTGAAAGCAGCTATTTTATAGTGTGGAGAGGTGATGTTAGCATAGAGAATGTAGACAAGGACACAGAAACGTAAGAATGCATTTGCAGACACAGAATAAACTAAACAGGAAGGACAAGAGAATGGATATGAGGGCCTTCTTCCAATACATTTCAAAAATTCAGAAGGAGAAACAGGAGCTCCTACAGAACACCACAAATTTTATGTAAAACACACACACACACACACACAAACACAGTTGGGATTCTCTCTTGATGATCATCTCATCAATTCCCACATACGGTTTTGGGACATGACTGAAGACAGCATGAATAGATGTGAGAGGATGCTCAGGATTTCAGTTGCTCATCTATACCCCATAAGACTGGCCAGAGGAGACTTAGAGATTAATGGCCCTAGGGGGGACTTAGGCATGCAAACTCTGAAGACTATGAGGTCAGTCTCAATCCACCATAACAAGTTCCAACAGTGGCCAGTCCAACCACTTCCAAAGGGCCTTCTTGACCATCTTAACATTCACACTGCATACTCATCATGTTTTGGCATTTAGGGTGCCTAGCATTTTCCCTGTAAATTGTCTTTTTAATTTTTTTTTGTTTACTTCTTTTATGTTTTAAATTTTTAAATTAATTTGTTCTACTTCAGTTTACATAATAACAGTGCTTTTTGATTCATTGTACACAGATGGAGCATAACTTTTCATTTCTCTGGTTGTATAAGATATATAATCACAGCATACATGCAGTCACACATAGAGCTAGGGCTATGATGTTTATAATATTCCACCATCTTTACTGTCTCCCTGCCTCCTCCCCTCTCTCACCCCTGTGACCAGAGTTTCTCCATTCTTCCCATGTCCTCCCCCACATTGTGGATCTGCATCCACTTATCAAAGAGAACATTTGGCATTTGGTTTTCTGAGATTGGCTTACTTCACTTAGCATGATATTCTCCAACTCCATCCATTTACCTTCAAATGCCATAATTTTGTTCTCTTTTATGGCTGAGTAATGTTTCTTTGTGTATATATACCATAGTTTCTTTATCCAGTCATCTATTGAAGGGCATCTAGGTTGGTTCCACAGTTTAGCTATTGTGAATTGAGCTGCTATAAACATTGAAGTGGATACATCACTGTAGTATGCTTTTTTAAGACTTCTGGGTATAGATTAAGGAGTGGGCTAGTTGAGTCAAATGGTGGTTCCATTCCAAGTTTTCTAAGAAATCTTCATACCGTTTTCCAGATTGGTTTTACCAATTTGCAGTTCCACCAACAATGTATGAGTGTGCCTTTTCCCCAACCTCACCAACCTCACCAACACTTTTACCAAATTTACCAATTGGCAGTTCCACCAACAATGTATGAGTGTGCCTCACCAACACTTACTTTTGTTTGTATTCTTGATAATTGCCATTCTGATTGGTGTGAGATGAAATCTTAAGGTAGTTTTGATTTGCATTTCTCTAATTGCTAGAGATGTTGAACATTTTTTTATATATCTGTTGATTGATTGCATATCTTCTGTGAAGTTTTTGTTCAGCTTCTTGGCCCAATTATTGATTGTGTTCTTTGATTTTTGATGTTAAGTTTTTTGAGTTTTTTTATATATCCTGGAGATTAGTGCTCTATCAGATGTGTGCATGGCGAAGATTTGTTCTGAGAACATTGGCTCTCTGTTCATTTAATTGATTGTTTTTTTGCTTAGAAGCTTTTTAGTTTGAATCCATCCCATTTATTGATTTTTGATTTTACTTCTTGTGCTACAGGAGTCTTTTTAAGAAAGTAAGGTCCTAATCCAACATGGTGAAGATTTGGTCCTATTTTTTCTTCTATTAGGCATTAGGTCTTTGGTCTGATTCTCAGGTCCTTGATTCACTTTGAGTTTAATTTTGTGCATGGTGAGAGATAGGGGTTTAGTTTTACTTTGCTGCATATGGATTTCCAGTTTTCCCAGCACCATTTGTTGAAGAGGCTATCTTTTCTCCAGTGTATGTTTTTGGCTCCTTTGTCTAGTATAGATAACTGTATATAAGTGGGTTTGTCTCTGTGTCATCTATTCTATACCATTGGTCTACATGTCTATTTTGATGCCAGTACAATGTCATTTATGTTAGTATAGCTTTGTAGTACAATCTGAAGTCTGGTATTGTGATGCCTCCTTCTTCACACTTCTTGCTAAGGATTGCTTTGGCTATTCTGGGTCTCTTATTCTTCCAAATTAATTTCATGATTGCCTTTTCTACTTCTATAAGGAATGACATTGCAATTTTAATTGGAATCATATAGAATCTGTATAGTGCTTTAGGTAGTATGGCCATTTTGACAATATTAATTCTGTCTATCTAGGAGCATTGAAGATTTTCTATCTTCTAAGGTCTTCAACTTCTTTCTTTAGAGTCTTGTGGTTTGCATTGTAGAGGTCTCTCACCTCTTTGGTTAAATTGATTTCTAAATATTTTATTTTTTTGAGTCTATTGTGAATGGAATAGTTTTTCTAATATCTATTTCACAGAGTTTATCACTGATGCATAGAAACGCAATTGATTTATGGGTGTTGATTTTATATCCTGCTACTTTGCTGAAATCATTTATTAATTCTAGAAGTTTTCTGGTAGAATTTTTTGGATCTTTTAAGTATAGAAACATGTCATCTGCAAATAATGATAGTTTGAGTTCTTCTTTTCCTATTCATATCCCTTTAATTTCTTTCATTTGTCTAATTGCTCTGGCTAGTGTTTCAAGAACTATGTTGAATAGCAGTGGTGAAAGAGGGCATCCCTGTTTTATTTCCATTTTTAGAAGGAATGTTTCTAATTTTTCTCCATTTAGAATGATGTTGGCCTTCGGTTTAGCATAGATAGCTTTTACAAAGTTCCTACTGTCGCTAATTTTCTAGAGTTTTGAACATAAAAACATTTATCAAATGCTTTCTCTGCATCGATTGATAAAATCATATGACTCTTATCTTTAAGTGTATTGATGTGATGGATTATGTTAATTGATTTCTGTATATTGAACAAACCCTGCATCCCTGGAATGAATGCCACTTGATCATGGTGCACTATTTTTTGATATGTTCTTGTTTGCAATTTGCCAGAACTTTATTGAGAATTTTTGCATCTATGTTCATCAGGAATATTGGTCTGAAGTTTTCTTTCTTTGATGTGTCTCTGTCTGGTTTTGGAATCAGGGTGATACTTGCCTCATAGAATGAGTTTGGAAGGGACCCCTCTTTTTCTATTTCATGAAATAGTTTGAGGAGAACTTATATATAATTCTCCTTTGAAGGTCTTGTAGAACTTGGCTGAGAATCCATCTGGACATGGTCTTTTCTTGGTTGGAAGGCTCTTGATAGCTTCTTCTATTTCCTTGCTTGAATTTGATCTGTTTAAGTTGTGTATAAACTCTTGGTTCATTTTGGGTATGTCATGTGTCTCTAGAAATTTGTTGGTGTCATCAGGGTTTTCTATTTTACTGGAGTATAAATTTTCAAAATAGTTTTTACTTATCCTCTATATTTCAATAGTGTCTGTTGTGATATCTCCTTTTTCATCATGAATTTTAGTAATTTGGGTTTTCTTTCCTTTTTTTCATTAGGGTGGCTAAGAGTTTGTTTTTCAAAGAACCAGTTTTTTGTTTTGTCAATTTTTGAATTGTTTCTTTTGTTTCAATTTCGTTGATTCAGCTCTGATATTAATTATTCCCTGTCTTCTACTTCTTTTGGTGTTGTTTTGTTAATCCTTTCCTAACACTTTGAGATGAAGAGCCACATCATTTATTAGTTTACTTTTTCTTCTTTTAATAAATGAGCTTAATGCAATGAACTTTCATCTTTGCACTGCCTTCATGGTGTCACAGAAATTTTGAGATGTTTTATCAGAGTTTTTATTTACCTCTAAGGATTTTTTATCTCTTCCCTTATGTCTTCCATTATCCATGCATAATTCAATAGCATATTATTTAGTTTCCAGGTGTTGGAGTAGTTTCTATTTTTTAATCTGTCATTGATTTATAATTTTATTCCATTGTGGTCAGACAGGATGCAGGATAGTATCTTTATTTTTTTTTATATTTGCTAAGACTGGCTTTGTGACATCCCATATGATCTATTTTGGTAAAGGATACATGTGCGCTGAGAAAAAAGTTTATTCACTCGTTGATGGATGGAACACTCTATATATGTCCGTTAAGTCTCAATTATTGATAGTTTCATTGAGTTCTATTATTTCTTTATTTACTTTTTGTTTGGAAGTTATATCCAGTGGTGAGAGAGCTGTGTTATAGTAACCAAATATCATTGTATTTTGGTTTATTTGATTCTTGTATTTGGGAAGGATTTGTTTGACATACGTAGACGCCCCATTGTTTGGGGCATAGGTATTTATGATTATTATGTCTTGTTGATGTATGATTCCCTTAAGAAGTACAAAATGTCCTTTTTTGTCCCTTTTCACTAGCTTTGGTTTGAAGTCCACTTTATCTGATATGAGGATGGAAACTCCTGCTTGTCAGCAGCATCCATGTGAGTGATTTTTTTTTTTTCCCCACCTTTTCACTTTCAGTCTGTGGATTTTTTTTGCCTGGGAGATGAGTCTCTTCAAGATAGCATATTGTTGGGTCTTTTTATTAATCCATTCTGTCAGTCTATGTCTTTTAATGGGTGCATTTAGGCCATTCATATTCAGGGTTATTATTGAAATATGATTTGTAGTCCCGGTCATTTTGGTTTATTTTTGTTTTTTTACCTTGCTTGTTTTCTCCTTTGATTGCTCCCCCCCCTTTAGCATAGTTTCTTTCTTTGCATATTCTCATTGTGGGTTGTCATTTTCTCCTTCTGGAATATTTTGCCAAGAATGTTGTGTAGTGCAGGCTTTCTTCCTGTAAACTATTTTAACTTTTGTTTATCATAGAAGGTTTTTATTTCATCATTGAATCTGAAGCTCAATTTCACTGGATATAGGATTCTTGGCTGGCATCCATTTTCTTTCTGAGCTTTGTATATATTGTTCCATGTTCTCCTGGCTTTTAGGGTCTGGATTGAAAAATCTGCTGAGATCCTAATTGATTTCCTCTTATATGTAATATGATTCATCTCTCTGGCAGCCATTAAAATCTACCCTTATTCTATATGTTGGGCATTTTTATAATAATGTGTTTTAGTGTAGATCCATTAAAATTTTATACATTTGGTGACCTATAAGCCTCTTGTATTTTATTTTCCAATTCACTTTTCATGTTTGGGAAATTTTCTTATATTATGTAATTGAAGAGATTGTGCATTCCTTTGGTTTGGAATTCTGCACCTTTTTCTATCCCAACAAATCTTAGAGTTGGTCTTTGATATTGTCCCATAATTCTTGTATGTTCTGTTCATGATTTCTTACCATCTTCACTGTATGGTCAACTTTATTTTCAAGATTGTATATTTTGTCTTCATTATCCAAGGTTCTGTCTTCTGGGTGTTCCACTCTGCTGGTGATGCTTTCTATTGAGTTTTTTTATTTGGTTTATTGTTTCCTTCATTTCAAGAATTTCTGATCTTTTCACAATCTCTAGCACTTTCTTAAAGTAAACTTTTGCTACTTGTATTTTCTCTTCTCTCTTTGTTAGAGCGATCAATGGTTGCCTTTATTTGCTCTCCTATTTTTTTTGTTGGATTGATCAATTTTTGCTTGTATTTGCTTGCTTATATAATTCTTTAATACACAGATCATTTTAATTATGTACATTCTTAATTCTTTCTCTGACATTTCATCAACTGTGTTGTCAATGGATTCTATTATTGTGGTATCAAGGTTTACTTGGGGCACTTTCTTTTCTTGTTTTTTTTTCATGTTAATTATGAATCTTCCTTTCTTGCACAGCGGCTTTTATCCTATAATCTTGTATTGATACTACAGATTAAATGTATCTTTCCTTGGAGTTACTCCTTGTCCCCAAAATGTGTCCCCAGATGGACACTACTGTCATTAAAGTTGGTGGCAGTATAGTGGACATACCTCAAGAGGGTAGTGGGAGTGGCCTTTCATGGGCTCCCATGGAAGTCCTGGAGGGCAGTTTGGGGCCCTCTGTTGTGCTCCTGCTGGGTTCACAGGAACTCTGGAGCAAAACTGGGGGCAGGTCCAGGCGCCACTTTGGCAGTGTCTCATGCAGGGGTCTCTGCAGGTGACTTTTACAGTAGGTGTGGGCTCCCATGTGGCTGGAGACTAGCAAACTCTGGTCTGCCTTTGGCTGGGCTCCCCTGGAGTTCCCTGCAGGCAGTTTTGGGTCCTCAGTTGCACTCCCACTGGGTTCACAGGAACTCTGAAGCAGAACTGCGGGCAGACCCAGAACTCACTTGAGCAGGGTCACAGGCAGGAATCTCTTTATGCAACACTTACCATAGATGTGGGCTCCCCTGTGGCTGGCAGCTAGCAGACTCTGGTGTGCCCTTAGCTGGGCACCTGTGGTGGTCCCTGAAGGTGTTTTTGGGCCTTCTGTTGCATTCCCTCCAGGTTTGCAGGAACTCTGGAGTGGAACTGTAACCTTCCTGCAAATTTTCTAATGCTTGCATGCAAAGCAATATGTACCTTCTGAGCATAGAAGAGGAAACCTAGAAGTGGATCGCATCAATGGGAGGCTCCAGAGACAAAAACTGAATCAAACTGTTAATGCTGCCCTCATATCACTTACTGTGTGCTGATTTGGACAATTCTCACCCAAGTGCACTTAACTGAACATAGCTTCAAGTCCTTGCCTCTGAGACTGTGCCTACTAAGCCTACCAAATAAGTGACAGTAGAAGGCTGCAAACCCAGGAATAAATGAAACCAGAATAACAGATTCTTGCTAGAGGGTGCTCACTGTGTTCCATGTCAGATAATTTCTGAGATACTGGTGATGATACACACAGTGAATATACTGAATAGTGAAGAATTTTACCATTAAAAATGTTTATAATATTCAAATTAATTCTCAGAATAAAAATGTACTTAGCTTTTACAAAAAGCATAAAGTAATCAAAGCCCCAGCAGAAGGTGAAATAAGTACAATTAAAATGTAACACATGGGGCTGGGGTTTTGTATCAGTGGTACAGCACTTGCCTCACACATATGAGGCACTGTGTTTGATCCTCAGCCCCACATACAAAATACATAAATAGATAAAGGTTTAAAAAAATCTTATAAAAATGTAACATGTGGCTGCTGAAAAAGTCTTTTCATTATGAGTCACATATTAATATGAATATGCTGGTCAGAGTTAATATTCTAACTTGCACTTTTTTTTTTTTGGTACTGGGGATTAAACTCAGGGAGTGCTTGACCACTGAGACACATCCCCAGCCATGTTTTGTATTTTATTTAGAGACAGGCTTTCATTTAGTTGCCTTGCCATTGCTGAAGCTGACTTTGAAGTCATAATCCTTGTATCTCAGCCTCCCGAGCTGCTGGGATTACACGTTCATGCCACTGTGCCTGACTTAGCACATTTTTTAGCCTCAATTTTAGTTTATATTTTATAGTAATAACTCAAAGTTTCAAATTACACTAATATGACTTATAATTTACCTAACCAAAGAATTATACAATTCTCCACCCAGGCAATATGGATTTTAGTTTATTATCCTGTTATCTGAATTACAATGTAATGTCAAAACATATGAATATTTATTTAACAATATATAACAAATAAATGTGAAGTATATGTCTGGCTTCAGACAGAAGCCATAAGTTACTTATAAGATATAAGTTCAACTTATAAGATATAATTTCAAACTCTTATATCATAGGTCGAGGAATGTATAACTTGACTCACCACACTTGAACTGCTCATTGGTGCTTTAATGTCTAAGAAGGCAACAAGAAAGGAAAACATGGGAATGCTTTCCTCAATGCTAACAAGGAAGCAAAACATTATAAATTAGTGTGTGGGTTGAAATAAAATGCACCCTTGTTAATTAACTCTTGCTTTTTAAAGTTAGACTCCTACTCTCTCATAAATGAAAGGCATAAAAGTACAATTTTCAGCCATTTGACATGACAAACAAGAATTTATATACAACTGTTACCTAGTTGTGCACTTTAATGGTGTGAGGTCATGTGCAGATGATATATCCTTGAACTGATAGAAAATATACATGTTTTATTCATCTTCACATTCCAAGGTTAAGGTCTAGACCAAAAAGGGCTCAGGAAAGCCAAGCTAGAATTTAATAAATGAGAAGAAATTTGTCAAACACAGGATATATGATGCATATAAAGTTTGTACACAAAGTGGTAGCCAAGACCCCTTCATTACACATAAATGGACAATGTTCCTGAAATATGGCTCCTAAAAACTTTAATGGTAGAATGAGCAATCTTACCCTCTGCTTTATCACCATTCCCTTCTTGTACTGTTGGTAAACCCTTTACTTTTTCTGCCACAAAGAGACTCTCAGCTGTTCCCCAAACAACAAACCAACCTGAGGGCCACATGAGAAATAGTAGTAGAAATGGAGTGTGGGAATCAAGCATATGTAAAAATTTTGAAGAAACCAAATGGAGGAGAAGAGCCAGTAATTAGCCTCTGAGGGTTTGATACCAGCCTGTAATTCCTAGATCTACAGCACACAATGCAACCACATGTAAGTGTCCAGTGGGAAGTTTGGAAGTGTTCAGTTTTTCAGAGGAGAAGCATTGGGAGATCTGTTGTGAAGGTGATTGATACAGAGCTCTGGAATGAAGGGATTAGTAAAACCCATGCTATGGGGAATGCACACTTCTTGTTAGACTTTTGAATTTCCCGTGGTGTTCAATGTGCCATCAGGCATGACTCTTCTGAGTCCATTATCTCATTTTTAACTTTACTCCCAATAGTGCCACCACTAAGAATTTGATTTGAATAATGTATATAAGTATATTTATGCTGAGATATTTGCTCCATGATTGGAGTAAATGATGCAGTGGGCAATTGCAGTAAAAGACACCCAAGGAAATATCTACCATAAACATGCATAGGCAGGAATTATGAGACTCATTAAGACTAACACTTTATCCTATAAAGTGAGATGTATGTGTGGCCATTAAATTATAATCAAGAGGCAACCCAAAGACATTGTAAGATAAGTAAGAATAATATGAGTCCTCAGATAGTTATAGAATTTATCCAATAGAAAATATATTTCATATTATTTCATTTAAATACATTGAAAAAGTGAAATATTGAAAAATCCTTACAAAGTGTGATAATATCTTATGTGTTATCTTATATCACAAAGTATAATCATATCTTATGTATTATCTTATATCACACTGTACTCAATTATAAGTAAATTCATCAAGGTCCACAGAATTGACTCACTCCCAATAATTTGGAAGAAATACTAATTTAGAATTCTAGTGTATTTAAGGACTAGCCATTTCCTCTCCCAGGTCCACAAGTCTCAGTACTTGATGCTGAACTCTCAGCCATCCACCTTTTTCAGAACATAGGAGGGGCAATATAGCGTTTTTTCCTGAGAAACATCCCTATTTGAGTAATTCATGATTGTTTTCCATATAAATTCCTCAATTCTATGATAGGCTTTAATAATGCTGCCATAGAAGTGTCTTTCATATTAAAATAAATTTGCATTTAATCCATATGCAAATTTAATTCAGAAGTTGATTTTATTTTGGAGGTCCTATGAAGAAGTCATCTGTTATATTTCAGGTTTTTAATTTTAACATTATATTAATATTTCTGCTGAAGTATTGGTTACATATTTTTACTTCAATTCTTGTATAACATTTAATTTGGAAATGACCTTCATAAATAAAGAAAAATCTCCTCAGGAGAAAATCCTGAGCTTCATGTTCATCAAGACTACTGGCTCTTTTGATAAGTAATTATTATTGGAGAGAAGCACACTCAGCTCTGAGAATATCATTTCTCTAAATTTCTAAATTAAAAATAAGTGCATATAGCTGGGTGCAGTGGCACATGCCTATAATCCCAGCAGTTTGGGAGGCTGAGGCAGGAGAATTGTGGGTTCAAAGAGAGCCTCAGCAAAAACAATGCACTAAGCATCTCAGTGAGACTTTGTCTCTAAATAAAATACAAAATAGTCTGAGGATGTGGTTCAGTGGTCAAGTGCTCCTGAGTTCTATCTCTGGTACTCCGTCAAAATAAGCACTTATATATTTAAACATGTGGAAATAGAATACATACATAGAAGTCATGACATGGTAGGTGATAAATATATGTATTTGTTTCTTTTTTGCATCATTACCAATATTCCAAACAATTAAAATGTATGTCTATTAAAAATAGAAGTCTACTAAAAATTTAACAATATTTGTCCCATTTCATCCTACAGAAGATGCATATATTTAAAAGCAAAAATTAATTTTGGAGAAAAACTTTATTATTTTAATATTTTTAAAAATGTTCTGGGGCTGGAGTTGTAGCTCAGAGGTAGAGCACTCACCTAGCACAGGTGAGGCACTGGGTTCAATCCCCATACAAATTAATAAATAAAAAGAAAGTTACAATAAAAAAGTCAGTCTTTAAAAAATTGTTCTTCTATAGTTTTAAAAGCATAAATTTAAAAAGTGTAATAATCTTATATGAAACTTCATCAGAATTTGCAATTGCTGTATGTCAAATAATATCACTGAGTGTACAAAAGGTCAGATATGGAGTGGAGCAGATATTTTCTTGCCCATCTCTAATAAAGGGTTATATTAAAGAGTGTATGAGGTACTACATAATTGCAAGAAAAAAACAGGTATCTCAATAGAGAAAAGCATACCCAAGAGATTTTAAGAAGCACTTTGCAAAAGGAAAAAGTTGAAATGATAAATGAACATTAATATGAATATAAAACAATGTCATTTAGAGAAGTTAAAATTCAAGATGCCAAGAGTATTGCACACTAACCAGGAAAGTAAAACTAATGACAAAGAAGGTATAATAAAACAAATAACAGACTAATAATTACAGAATTAAATGGTTGGAACTGTCAAACTCTCTTTATATTCATACCAATTGGTAAAGCTACTTTGCAAAATGATTTGACACTAGCTTACTCAGGCATACCCTATAAACCATCAATTACATGCCTAGGCAGAATAAAAATATGCCAAATAATTCATAATGTTCTAATAGGCCACTGTTAATGGCCTTTTCAACTATGACAGGTTCTAGCTGATGCCACTGGGTATTTGGGCCCCTCTGTCTGGGCTCCGAGACCCTGGATTTTCACCAGCTCTAGTCAGGTCCCCTGCTAGGAATGTGGAGGCTATGGTCAAATAGAATGCTGAGGTTTGGGGCCTTCCTCATAGCTGCTCCCTTCAATTATTCTTTCTGTATAATTTAACTAAAAAATTATAATTTTTGCCCTTCCATTTGTTTTAAATAACTTTCTAACAGTAGTAATTACAAAAAAATAGTAGTAGTTACCACTAAGGAGAACTGAGTGGATAGTAAGAAGTCATGAAGGGGTTGACTGGAGCATCATTAATGTTTTCTGTCTTGATATACTAGTAACATGGTATGTTGCCATTAATTTTGACATTTGTTTTGTTTTTATTTGCTCAGTAAGATCAAAATTAATTTTAAAAGGTAGTAGGGAAGAACAGGAAAAAAGAGACTTTAAAAATGTATTGGGAGGGTTAGGGTTGTAGCACAGTGGTAGAGTGCTTACCAAGCCTGGGTGAGGCACTGGGTTAGATCCTTAGCACCACAATAAATAAATAAATAAATAAATAAATAAATAAATAAATAGATAGATAGATAGATAGATAGATAAATAAAATATTAAATTCTTTTAAAAAAGCATTAGGAAATTCTTCAGAGTAATGTATATGCTTTCTATATTAATTGTGGTGCTGGTTTTATGTATTTGAAATTATGTCAGAAGATAAAAGCATATGTCTTAGATATACACAAGATATTTTATGTCAATTATAAAAAGTTATAAACTGTGAGATGCATGTGAAGCTAAGGTTAAAAAGAAAACCCGCAGTGAGAAGCCTGTATAGTCTGTGTTGCCTATATGATCTATATAATCCCTATGACCTCTCTATTGTCTGATTACCCTGTATATACAATATAGAGTTTTTGGCCTGGGAAGACTAAAAGTTTAAAGTAGCTCCTATGTATAGCCACTATGGCCTCAGTAGCCTTATAAAAATGTATGTACTGAGGCTGGGATTGTAGCTCAGTGGTAGAGTACTTACCTTGCATGTGTGAGGTATTGGGTTTGATCCTCAGCACC
Organism: Geosciurus inauris; assembly: GCA_004024805.1. Taxonomy (NCBI): domain Eukaryota; kingdom Metazoa; phylum Chordata; class Mammalia; order Rodentia; family Sciuridae; genus Geosciurus; species Geosciurus inauris. The sequence continues at coordinate 20,668 of PVHX01023382.1, forward strand.
ACAAAAAAATAAATGAAATAAAGAAAGGGTGTTCATCTCCAACTAGAAAAACATTTTGAAACGTATGTACTATGGCTTCTTTTCTTTGATAAAGTAGCCTCTACAACCTGCATAACTATTATGGCTTAGTAGCATAAATGATATGAGAAGCCTCTATGGCCTGTGTAGTCTCTATGATATGAGTGGCCTGTCTGGCTTGAGTTGCCTTAATGACTTTAGTTGCTTCTATTACCTATGTATGGCCAGCATAGCCTTTATGGCATACACAGACTATATATGCTTTATATATTCAATGGTCTGCACAGATTTATGGCCAGTATAGCCTGTATGGCCCACTTGGTTATCACATGTGTAATCTAAATGACAGTATCACATATGACTTGTGTATGCTCTATGACCTGCACAATCTCTATATCCTTTGTAGTGTGTATAATTTGCTTATTTGCTTAGTTTCTATAATCTGTATGTCCTCTAAGCTTAATAAGGCTCTATGTCTTGCAGAACCATTATGCCATGCATAATTTTACAGCCTGAATAATCCAAATGACCTCAGTATCCTCATGACCTTAATTTCCCCTATAAATGGTGTAAACTAAATGGTCTCTGTACCCTGTATGACCAGCATAGCCTCCATGATAATTGTAATCTTTATCACCTAAGTAGACTAAATGACCTCAATACTCCCTATTACCTACATAGTCTCTATCACTTGCACCATAATGTCTCTGAATTGAATTATCTTTTCAGCTTGTGTAGTATCTATGACTATATAATTCTCAATGACCTCACAGGCTTTATGATCTACATAGAATTATGCTTTAAGTAACTCACATGGAGTTGGTAGACCCTATGACCTTTGTTGCCTCTGTTGCCTTAACAGCCATTGTTACCTGGGTATCCTCCATGACCCATGTAGCCTCTATGACCTAAGTAACCTGGGTGATTTGCATAGGTCTATGCTCTGAAATCCTTTGCTTCTGTAACCTGATGATCTGAGTTGTATTTATGAACTGAGTAGCCTCTATGGGTAATGTAACTTCCATGTCCTGCATATATTCTCCAACTAGCATAACTTCTATGACCTTGAAATCCTCTAAGACCTATGTGGGTTTTATTGCCTAAATAGCCTAAGTGAAATTCCAGAAAGGAGAGAACAGTATCTCTCTGGTGTGTGCATGGCTTGGCCCCAGAATGGGAGTGGGATGTCAACTGAACATGCTCAGAGGACTTCTTCCAGGATGGGACTCCAACCCTTTATCTTCCTCAGGGATCCTCTGAGCCAATATTATAGCATCAAAATTACCCTTCTCAGGACAATGTTAAGAGGATATAAATTGGTCACATCTGGGCAGCCAGGAGACAGAGAAAGGGTATTGATCTGCAGTAACACTAGAGGGAGCTGTGTAAAATAGATGTAATGGTATCACTGAAGAAGTGAGAGAATGCCAGGATTAAAGTTGTCAGATATAGGCTGCCAGAGATCATTCCAGGAAGGAAGGAGAAAAAAAATTTCTGCATGGAGAATTGCTTTTCTTAGGGAATTGGAATGATTTTATTCCAGGGAGAATTTAGTATAAGAAGGACTCAAGCTCTTTTTCCAGAGCCACACATTTTTGAAGGTACTCCTCTCCCACAATTGGGGGATTGGATGTTTCCTCCCAAAGCCAGACTAATGTCTGGATGGTCACAGCTGGGAAGCCAATGACTGCACTAAGAGACTTCCCCTTCTAAAATCCCAGTAGAACGAAAGCTAAAGGTTTCCACAGAGATTTAGGGAACAACCAAGATTCAAAATTGCAAAATATAGGCAGCACAAAACCATATGTGTCAGAAATGGGGAGAAAAATACTAGAAAGAACAGAATTGCTGTGTTAGAGGATTTGCCTTGCCCACACTAATGTTTCAGGATTTCAAGTGTATGTGTAGATTCCAGCAAACTATCTGAGGATATATATATATATATATATATATATATATACATACATATATATATTATATATATACATATATATATTTCTTCATAAATATATATACATATATATATTTCTTCTAACCATGTAATATTATATATGTATGCATGTATGTATATATGCATATATATATATATATATATATATATATATATATATATATACACATACACACACACACACATATAAATATTTCCCATTCTGTTCATCAGGCACAAGTTTAGGACATGGGGTTTAAACTTCCCTGGGTTAGATTGAAGAGAAGATTAATGTTTTTAAAAATAGTTTTTAGTTAGAGATGGACACAATATCTTTATTTTATTTATTTATTTTTATGTGGTGCTGAGGATTGAACCCAGTGCCTCACACCTGCTAGGCAAGCACTCTACCACGGAGGTACAACCCTAGCCTAGGTTAATACTTTATAGATGGACTGTAATTATTAAATGAAGAAACTTGGCCAGTGAGAAATGCTAGAATAAGTGAGATAGGCTGAATGCTGGAATAAGTGAGATATGCTGAAATAAAAATTTTAACACATAATAGAGGAGACTTACAAAATCAAAGTGCCAATGGTATGTATCCTGAGGCCATTACTGTCTAAACAGGGGAGCATAAAATTATCAGAAAGAGGGAAACTATTATAGGGTTCATTTGCTTGACTCCTGGTTGGAGCTGGAATGTTAGGCACACATGCAGAGTGCTACACCTAGTGTTGGATCATGGAACAACATTTGGAGCTTTCTTCTAACCATGTAGTATTAGAGTAAGACTCCCTTGTTCAGACAGATGAAGATACATTTGTTACAACCAGGGAGGCTGGGACCACAATGAGATAAATCTGAAGTCAAATTTTGACCATAAAATGAGTTGACACTGGACATGAAAAGATAAGACTGCAGTAACCTTAAGACGATTTTTGGAAGAAAGCAGTAGAATTAAATTACTGAAATAACTAATTTTCCATAAGATTGGCAGAGCTGGGTCTCAGGTGAGGGGAGGATATCCAGAGAACATGTGCTAAATCCTGTACCCAAACTTGGTCCCAACCCAACACATTCCTGAGGGTACTTCTGGTCCAACCTTGGGTCATTGACCATTAACCTCCCTTGGTAAGATTTAGACAAATTAAGAGGATAACAGTTGATCACTCCTGAGAACCAGGGGCCAAACCAAGTGCTTTGCCCAGTAAGAATCCATAAAACTATGGTAATCTTGGGCTGGGATGTAGCTCAGAGGCAAAGTGTCTGCCTTGTATTTGTACAAGCCCTGTGTTCAACCCCCAGTTCCAAATAAGACAAAAAAATACCCTACCAAAAAATAAGATAAAAATTAAAAGGAAAAGAATTATCCTAATCCATAAGTTAGAGTTTATCTCATGAGTAGGGACTTTAGATGCAAAGATGCTAGCTGTATTCAGTCTGAGGTCATTCTAGTCAGGATCAGAGAGTAAACAATTAGTGTAAGGATTTTTCTACCTGGACTTGAGAATTGCTGGCCCCACATTTGGCCTGGGAATGGAATTGCACATGGGTAGAAATTTCCCATGGCTAGGAACATCCTCTGCTATAACTAGAGTATTTTGTTGTCGTACCAGTATCATTGAAGAAATTTCCTTCTGCTACACTGAGGATAAGATTGGGAGGCAGAGACCACAGTAAATGCTTTACCATGGACTAAATGTAAGAAGAACTGGACTAAGGGTCAATCAAAAGTCTCTACAGTGAGGTATAGAAAGCCCGAGACAAAAACATGTGAGTATAATCACTCTGAGTGTGTTCTTGTTATGACAGTGAGGAAGATATTCCAAGACGAAGAAAATATATTTGTTATTAACCAAGGCTTGGCTCCAAGATGATAGATGACTGTCTATTGTACATGCTTGGAGCCCTTTACTCAGGCTGGGGTCTTGTGCCTCCACATTTGCCAAGGTTCCTTGGACCCAACCTTATGGCATTTGAATTACCCTTACTTAAGCATTTTGAGATAATTTTTTCATGACTAGGCAGCCAGGAAAAACACAAAGGGCTTAACCTGCAGTAATCCCAGAGAAACCAGGACAAAGCTTCAGAATGGGTATCCCAAATGATGTAGAGGACTGGGATTAAAGCAGCAAATGTAGTCTCCCTAAAGAAAATTCAAGTAGGAACAGGGAGAAAACAATTCTTGGAAGAGGAAGAACTGTTTTTCTTATGGAGTTGGCATAATGTGACCTCAGGATGAATCTAAGATGTGACATGCATATGCATGGAACATTTTCACCTTAACCTTGTGCCCAAGAACCACACATTTCTGAGGATGTATTACGTCCATGCTTAGGGAATTGAAAGCTAAGGATAGACAAATAATGACTAGATGATTGGTCATTGCTGAGAATGCAGGGTCCCATTCACAAGCTGCCAGGTCAGGATCCTTTCATAGACTAAGAGACACTGGGGCACCTGCTTTTCTACAGAAGATGTGGAAAACCTGGATGGAAATTTGCCTATCATAGGACCCTGATGTCATTCCTGATAGAAATAAAGAGGAAGAAATTCCTAGAAATACCTGACTTCTATATCCCAGGCAGTGGTTTTGTCTTTCCACTGATAGATTTCAGGATTTTAATATAACATTTGTAGATACTTGCTCATTGGCTTCAGTTCTAAACATTTACATTTCTGAGTAGCCTCTACGACCAGCATAACGTCTATGGACTGGGTAGCATCTATGTTCTCTGCAGTCTATGACCTGAATAGCCTTTAGGGCCTGAGTAGCCTAGATAACCTGTGTATCCTCTGTAGCCTGCATAGCTTCTTTGTCCTCAGGAACCTCTAGGACTTATGTACTCTCTTACTACTGAGTATCTTCTATGATCAGTATAACCCCAGTTACCTGCATAGACTCTGTGACCTGTGTAGACCCTATTATCTGCTTTGGCCTGAGTGGCTTATATAAACCATGTGGTCTTTAGGGCCTAAGTAGCCTAAATGGCCTTAGTAGTTACTGTGATCTGAATAGCCCCTATGTATTGAACAACATAAATGACCTTAGTAGCCCCTATGACCTATGTAGCTTCATGATCAGCATAAACTCTATTCCCTCCATAACTTGTATGACCTGCATAGAATCTATTGCTGAATGTTCTCTGTGATTGGCATAGCCTTTTGATCTGACTATCTTCTATGTTCTGTGAAGTTAACCTGTGATTTGCAAAGTTTCTATGTCCT
>PVHX01023383.1:0-25858 GCA_004024805.1 Geosciurus inauris
CCCACTTTCTGGTGCCCAGAAAAAGCTCCTTAGCTGCAGCTGTTCCAGTGTCAAGTGTTATGTTAAGGGGATGACAAATAGAGTCATAAGTAACAGGACCAGGCAAAGACTTGGGACTGGGAAAATAGTAACTACTGGTTGAAGGCGACTTAATGCAAAAGTTTCCAGGCATGTCCATGTAGAACTAAGATTTTTTTTTTCTAAGAGTGTTCAGGCAAACATAAAAATCAGCTTTCTAAGTGTCTTTTCTGAACTCATTCCATACAGGGCAGAATTTGTTAGAGTACTTTACAGGTTCTGCCACTGGGGCCCACACTGACCACCCAAACAAGGAGCCAGCTCACTCAAGGATGAAGCCACTGGTTGTCAGATGATCCTTTATTAAAATATTTTCCCATGTACTTCTTAACTCTGTGGGAAAGAAAAGAGTAGCTCTATCAGTAAAAAGGGAGTCAAAAGATCCTCTTAACCCTACTAACACCTTGAACACTTAGCTGCTCCCCACTAGCTTTCACCCTTCTATTATAACCAAGTGAAATGAATGCAGAAATCACTTACAGCTGGGCACTCCACTGCACCACTGTTGATGTCATCTATGATGTCATGAGGGTGGCGGCCATCAACATTACAGCCCACAGACTGAGCAGTCCCCAGAATCTCCTTAATGGTTCCTATAATTAGGAAAATGTGTTTTGGCTATGTGTACAGCTCAGTGGTAGAGCTCCTGCTTATCATGCATAAGACCCTGTACTCAATCCCAATACTGTGAAAAAAAGAAAGAAAAATAAAAACCCACATCCCCATTTCTCCACTATGAGACTTGGAGCTCCATAAACCTTGAGTACAGTGTCTCTAGATTTCCAGCTCAAGACCCAAGCCATTCTTTCAACCCCAGAAAACACTACCCTAATCTTAAAACTCATCATCCTCAGTAGCCCTTATGTACAACACCTATGTAACCTTAATGAGTGCTCACTTTGGCTGCACATATACCAAAATTTGAACGAGATTAGCATGGCCCCTGCACGAAAATGACATGTAGATTTGTGAAGCATTCCACATTTAAGGGAAATGAATGCAGTGTTCACCTGGTGCTCAATAGGACTTCCTTAAACACATAAAACAAATTTAGCAAAGTTATCATTAAGTGATATATTTGTTAGTCAATGCAAGTTTTTTTATTAAGTGTCCTAAATGCAGGATGGCAGAACACAATGAGTTTAGTGCCCTCCAAGTGGCAAGAATTCTAATCATTCACTGAATACATCCTAAGTTATGATGGCTACATGTTGTCTTGCTCTTACCAGAAAGTTCTCTAGCTAAAGATCGGTGACGCATCTGTCGGGCAATGTTGACAATTTCATCGAAAGTGATATTTCCACTGTGTTTAACTGCAGGAAGAAAAAAACATTAAAGCTTTGTCAGTCTGAGGCCAAAGGGGGATTGCATGTTCTCCATTATCTGCAGGCTGTTCCCATGCTTTCGGCACAGAGTCATCCACATGAAGAACAACCCTGTTTCCTTGGCTGGGGTTTACTGTCAGCTCACCACTGGACTGCACCAGCCCACAAACTGGTCAGGTGCAGTGGCGGGTGGCTAAGGACAAAACCAAGTCTTTGCCAATGTACCATGGACAGATTTCATGTTATAGGGATTAGAAAAAACAAGCCAAAACTACTGGTTTAAGTGTCCAGTGCATCAGCCAGCCACATATTCTCAGTTGCTTTCCCCTTGCCTACACCCAGGGGACCTGCCCCACTGGGGAAGCCACACAGTACTTTTTGGTAGTGCCTGGCTCTAACAACCTCAGCCAAATCACCAATCCCCATGCCAACCTCAGTTTCATTAAAGGGTAAACATGCAGCTATGTATTAAACATTGGGTATGTAATATCATAAAAACTGGAAACAAATCTAGAGAAAAGCCAACTTACTGTTTTTCTGTTTCTTTCTGTCTCTTGGTGGCTCCTTGAGGGCTTTTATGATCAGGGCAGAGGCAGAAGGTACCACTTCAATCTGCACAAGAGATAGATTCTTGATGTAAGCAAACCCTACCCCACCTCCGAACAGTACTGCCACTGCATGACAACCAACACTGCCATAGATGTCAGCCCTCAGAGTCCATGAGCCAGACATAAGGTTACTGTACATATTTAAGTTTCACAGTATTAAAACACATTCCTGTGTGGGAAATGTTATGCAGTTTATCCAGTGTCACATGGGTTAACCTGGGCCCAAGTCTTTGCCTTAGGTCCATGCTCTTGACAAAGTCTTGCCACGAGGACCAAATCATTCAGTTCACCACTAGTGATGAAACAAACCAACCGTCTTATCCAGAGTTCCAGGGGTTTGCCATCTCTACCCTCCCTCAAACCAAGCACAAGAAGTAAATACCTGGGCCTGTCTGTTCTGAATGGTCAGTTTCACTGTAATCCTCAGACCCTTCCAATCGCCAGTTGCTTTGGCAATGTCATCACCAACCTTTTTTGGAGACTGTAGAAATAAATGTATATAATCAAACTGTGCTTAAAGCTAAACCATAGCCCTAAAGCCTGTCCAGTACTGCTCACCTGCCCTCACCCCAAATTTTCCTTATCTAGGGACCTTTTTTCTTTTTGGTACTGGGGGCTTAACCCTGGGGCTCTTTACTGTGAATTATGCCCCCCAATCCTTTTTTGAGACAGGGCCTCACTGAATTGCTGTGGCTGGTCTCAAACTTGAGATCCTCCTGCCTCAGCCTCCAGAGTTGCCTGGGATTACAGGCCTGTGCCACCATGCCTGGCTACCTAGGAAGCTTTAATTAATACTAGGTTGCCAGGCTATCCAAGTCCATCCATGAGGTGAGGATCACTGAATTTGCTACTTCAAAATTCCCTAGTTGGCCTAAATAGGATGGTTGTCCTGAAAGTGCCAGCTCACCATAGGGCAAAGGAAGTTTTAACAAAACACTAGTTAAGACAAAGAGGGAAAGTGGTGCAAGGGATCGCTGTCCAAGAAACACAGGCCTAATATTCAGAGACAGATCATTCAATACAAGCAAGTATAAAACAGGAGAAAACAGACAGAAGTTAGTAAACAAATTAGGTATATTAAGTCATGGTAACATGGTTGAGCTGGAAATACAGGCCACTACACACACTTATTTCCAGGCTAACCACACTGCCCAATGTCACTAAGCCCTGGCTGACTAAAGAGCCGGCACACTGACTCCTAGCTCCTACCCCTCACAAACACCGGAGGCAGCAGCTGAAAAATGGGGTCCCATTTCTCACACATGACCTTTCTATGGTAGCTGGTTCCAGTTCGGCAGCTCAGGCCTAGTTGTGCTTGCACAAACCAGGGCTTGCTCTGCCCTCACTTAAGCCCCTCGGCGGGGCTGACTTACCAGACCCAGCGGGCCGATCTTGGGGGCCAGGGCAGACGTGGCGCCGACCTCGCCGCCGGTGCACCTCAGGTACACTGGGAGAAAGGAAGAATCAGCGCCTCTGCGCAGGGGGCTCGAGGCGCAGCCGCAGCGCGGGCGAGGGTGCTGGCTGGCAGCACCACGAGCCTCGGCGCGGGCGAGGCTGGCACCCACTCCTCCCTCGGGCGTGGACAGAGCCGAGCGCCCGCCGCTGCCGCTGCTCAGGGACCGGCCTTACCCTAAGGCATGCGGGCTGCAAGGCCGCCAAAGGTCGTCCTGTCCTCCCTCCCCAAGTGCACGTGGGGAAGCTGAGGCCCAGAAAGAAAGGGAGAGAGACCCGTCAGGGCCGCACAGCGCCTGAAGGCCCCAGAGCCCGGCACGGGAAAGGCACGCCGGGCCGAGGGGAGGAGAGAGGCTCCATCCGCAGCCTCGGCCGCGGGTAGGGGACGCACCGACTTTGATCTCATTGGGATCGAACTTGGGCGGCATGGTGGAGGCGGCTGGTGTCGGATGAACCCGGATTCGGGACGACCGAAGAAAGTTGCACCTTGACCTCCTCCGAGCCGAAAGACCGGAAGCCCTGCTGCCACGCCGGATATAGGCAGGAAAACGCGGCTCTCGCGAGAATTTACGGCTCCGCCCAATCTCTGAGTGACGCCCCTGCCGCCTTGTTTCTTGTGGGCAGGTGCCTAAGGCTGACTGCTGGAGAACCAGGTACCCGCGGTGAGCTGGGCTAGGGATTCGGAAAGGGGGTTCGGGGCGCTTAGCCCAGGTCGTCAGAGAAGAGAGGGCTGTTCCTGAAATCCTGGGCCCTGCCGCTCCCCATGTTTCCCTGTCATGAGGGTCACTCTGAGGTCCCTGTCATCCAATCCCAGAGCCCCCCTCTCTCGTGAGGGCTCCTCACCCCCATTCCCGGACCCCAGTACCTCGGCGACCCCAGACCCTTTCTAGCCCCCTAGTGGCGTGTGCATTTTAGTTATCCAATCTATTCACGTCTAAATCCAGTCTGACTTTTTCTGAGACTCTGCGGTTCCCAGAGTCTCAGACTTCGTCATCCTAGTCTGCATGACTTTCTGAGGCTGAGTTTCGGTCCCCAGTTCCTGTGTTTGCAGAAGACCATCGGCTCCGTGCTGGGTAGTTTGCGACCCCGCCTCCATGACCAAGCTCTTCGAGTGATCCGCCTGCCTTTGGGTCCTCTCGAGGGAACGTCAGGGATTTCTCCATCCACAAAGCCAGGTCAGCCACTTCCAGCCCAGCTAGGGAAGGATGGGTGTGGTTCTCCCTATCTGAACTGGTCACTGGGGAGGAAACATCCAAGAAACAGATTGAAAGGAACTGATCTGGGACTGATGGCGATAGAGGATCCAGGGACATTGGGGAGGAGGTCGAGAGGGCTGGACATCCTCAAGAAGGTGAGGGATAGCCAGTCTTCAGGGAGCAAAAGAGTAAGTGCTGGTCAGTTAGGACTGGGGAAGGGCTGTTTTTAGATCATTTCCCATTCCTGCAAGCAGGTTGGTGACAAGAGGGCTCTGAGCTGGCTCTGCAGGCCTGGCAACCTCTTCTGACAGCCCAGGCGCAGGGGCAGAGCTCCCCTCCCTCTGAGAGCCAGTTGTGTCTTCTTTAGCTGCACTGTTCCCCTTCTTCCTAGCTCTTGTAGTAGTCCCTTATTCAACCTCACCTGCACAGTGCTTTGTGGCCTCCGCTTATGGAGCAATTATAGTGCCAGGTACTGTACTGTGGGCATCACATGCATTAAATCATTGGATCCTCACAGACCCTCCTGTTGATAACATTATTATTTTTTTAAAATATTTATTTATTTTTTTAGTTGTAGGTGGACAGAATATCTTTATTTTATTTTTATGTGGTGCTGAGGATCGAACCCAGGGCCTCACGCATGCGAGGCAAGCGCTCTACCGCTGAGCTACAATCCCAGCCCCTATTGATAACATTATTGCTCACACTTTACAGGTGAGGAAACTGAGGCTCAGAGAGGTGAACCAAAGTAACACAGATGGTGGGTGGTTTGATCTTGGATCAAACCCAGTAAAGTTTCATCTCAAAAGCCATGCTTTGTAGCTGGGCACCATGGCACACACCTACATCCTTGCACTTTGGGAGGCTGAGACAGGAGAATAGCGAATTCAAAAGTAACAGCCTCAGCAACAGCAAGGCACTAAGCAACTCAGTGAGACCCTGTCTCTACGTAAAAACACAAAATAGGGCTGGGGATGTGGTTCAGTGGTCGAGTGCCCCTGAGTTTAATCCTTGGTACCAAAAAAATAAAAATAAAAAGCCGCGTTGTGAACCACACACTTCCCTGGGCAATTGTTTCCTGGCCCTTACTGTCACTTATCCAGCATTGAGAGTTGCAGATAGTAGCAGAGTTCCAGGATGGGTTTGCCGCAATCAGGCTGTATAAACAGATCACTGAACTTAATCAGCATTGGTTTCTACACTATAAACAGTGCTGAGAATCAACTAGAATAACTGTCATTAACTGCAAAGGTGGTAAGGAGCCTGTGTTGGATTTTTTTTTTTTTTGGTGTTTTTTAAATTTTTTAAAAAAATTTTGATGCTGAGGATTGAACCCTAGAGGTGCTTTACTACTGAGATACATTTCCAGCCCTTTTTAGTTTTTATTTTGAGACAGAGTCTCACCGAGTTGCCCAGGCTCACCTTGAACTTGCAATTCTCCTACCTCAGCCTCTTGAGTAGCTGGGAATACAGGTGTGTGCTTCTGTGCCCAGCTCTGAGGATTGCTTTTTAACTTTTAATTAACTCACAGATGTCTTTGGTTATGATGTAGCTGAGTTCCCCGAGTCATGGCTGACTCTAGTTTGGTGGTGTTGATGCTACTCTGAAGCCTAGAAGAACCTGAGGAAACTTCCCCTAAGGTAGAGATGGGATCCAGAATACAGAAAGACCAACATGTCACAGTCGGTCATTGGCAAATGACCGACACAGTTGGTCACCTGGCCTGCCTTTGTGCTCTTTTCACCCCATCCTGCTCCTTATTTTTTGCATCCAGAGTACTGATCCCTACTGTGTAGGCTCAGGGTATTGATGGATAAGGGAGATACAACACTGCCTGCCTGGAGCTTACAGTCCAGCTGACCAGCCACATGCTCTGTGTTACTGTGCCACCTGTCCTGAGAGTTGGGGGCTATACTGAATTCCCTAAGCCCTAACTTGTCTTCTATGACCAGTGTCTGAAAGATCGCTCTGGGAGAAAGGAAGGATGCCACTCTTCTTCCGGAAGCGGAAACCCAGCGAGGAAGCTCGGAAACGCCTAGAGTACCAGATGTGCTTGGTGAGGGAAAGTGGGTTTCCTCTGACTCCTTCCCATCTCCTCCTCTACCCAGTGAAATAGGGCTCTGCCTGCCCCATGCTGTGCTCCCTCCCATCTTCATCTCCCAACCCCTGCAGATGCACTTCCCCTTAGACTGAGCACACTCATTTCTTGTTGACTTCTCTTCTGTGCTGGACCTCAAGCTCCAGGGGAGCAGGGATCACCCACAGGATGAACTGGTGGAACCAGACTGCTGTGTCTCTTGCAGCTCCTTAATTCTATGTTTCTTTGCCTGATTTGTCCGCTCCACAAGGGTGTTTTGTTTGCATGCTATTTAAAAAAATATTTTAAAATTTCCTTTTTTCATTAGGCAAAAGAAGCTGGAGCAGATGACATTCTTGACATCTCTAAATGTGAGCTCTCAGAGGTAAACTGAGGATAGTGTGTGGGCTGTGGATTTGATTTATCCTGTGTTCTTGGATGGCATGTTCCTCAGGAAAGACAGATGTGGATTGGGGCTTTAAAAAATAAAAAGCAGAAGTACTTGTTAAGAGATGTTTCCTTAGATTTCATTCCTGTCCAAAAAATTGAGATGATCCTTTGGACTTAATAGTCTCCAAGAGTCAAGAACTCTAGCTAGAAAATGTGCCCACAGTAAATGGATGGAACTAGAAAACATCATGCTAAGTTAAATAAGCCAATCCCCAAAAAAACAAAAGCCAAATGTTTTCTCTGATAAATGTATGCTGATCCATAGTGGGGCAAGGGGGTAGGGAAGAATGAAGGAATTTTGGTTTGTGTAGAGGGGGGTGGGAAGGGGAGGGTGTGTGGGGGTGGGAAGGATGGTAGAATTAAACAGACTGTATCACCCTATATACATGTATGATTACACGACTGGAGTGACTCTGCACCATGTACAGCCAGGGGAATGAGAAGTTGTGTTTTATTTGTGTACAATATGTCAAAATACATTCTGTTGTCATGTACAACTAATTAGAACAAATAAATAAATTCTGAGCCGGGCGTGGTGGCGCACGCTTGTAATCCCAGCACTGTGGGAGGCTGAGACAGGAGAACTGCAAGTTCAAAGCCAGTCTCAGCAACAGCAAGGCGCTAAGCAACTCAGTGAGACCCTGTCTCTACATAAAACACAAAATAGGGCTGGGGATGTGGCTCAGTGGTCGAGTACCCCTGAGTTCAATCCCTGGTACCAAAAAAAAAAAAAAAAATTCTGAAAAAGGAAGAAAGAAAAGATCCCTCAAATGTTGGAAAAGTCAGGATTCTCCAGCCCCTGACAGTGTTCCTGATAGGAACTGGGTGGGCAAGATAGGACAGGGCCCCTCCTGCCCACTGACTGGGGCACGGCTGACCTTGTCCCCAGCATCCTTCCCCAGCCCTCCCCTGGTGGACTGTTCTTTTCAGCAGATTTTGCTCTTGCTCCCCCATGCCTGCCTCTCCCTCAGGTCAATGCCATGCAGAGAACAAATGAAAACCTGGCAGGAGAGGAGGCTCTTACTCTTCTTTATCTTGTCTTAGATCCCATTTGGGGCTTTTGCAACATGCAAAGTTCTACAAAAGAAGGTGAGCTGATTCTTCATTTTTGGGGAATTGCTTACTGCATGTTTGCTTGTCTGGAAGCATGTGGGATTTTAGGCTCTATCTTCCTGGCTCTCTTCTCCTTCTCTCTGACTCACCCTGTTGGTCTGCAGCAGGGGTCACAGTTAGGAGAGCAGGCTTTGGGGTTGGACAACCCTAGGTTCCCCGTGGCTCTGCCTTCACTAGCCCTGTGAGTTGTGTAACTTCCTTAAACTCTTACATCTCAACTTCTTCATCTGTGAAATTAGTTCTGCTGTCCCAGAGATACTGTGAGAATGAAAGGAATGGTAAATAGAGGGATATAATGCCTGTCACATAGTAAACACTTATTAACCCCAGTGATAATAACAACAGAAACTACACCCATTTTACTCTGGCCATACAAGGGAGCTTAGGAGGGGAATGAATGATTTTTCAGAAGTGCAGTGCAGCTTTAGCAAATTTGATTGCAGAGGAGCACATGTGCTCAAAGTGATGCATCCAAATTAAATAGGTAAAAAGTGTTCTGTACCAAGAGTGTCATGAGGTCGGGCGCAGTGGCGCATGCCTGTAACCCCAACACTTTGGGAGGCTGAGACAGGAGAATCACGAGTTCAGAGCCAGCCTCAGCAACGGCGAGGTGCTAAGCAACTCAGTGAGACCCTGTCTCTACATAAAACACAAAATAGGGCCAGGGATGTGGCTCAGTGGTTGAGTGCCCCTGAGTTCAATCCCCAGTAGCAAAAAGAAAAAGAAAAAAAAAAAGAGTGTCATGAGCTCCTTGTCCCTGGCAGTATTAAAGCAGCAGTCAATGCCTAACAAATAGCAACAGATGACAGGTCATACACTCACCAGGTGCCCATACTGGGCTGAGGACTTTTTGTCTGTTAGCTTATTTGTCACAGCAGCCCTCTGAGGCAGGTACATGATTATTCTCTGTTTTCCATGAAGACACTGAAGTTGGGAAAGGTTAATATCAGGACAGCTGATCCTTTCTCAGAATTAGACCTCTAAATTCCAGATCTGAAGGTTGTTTAATTCCACCTTCATCAAAACGTCAAGTTTCATGTTGCTGACAGCATCCCTGTTGTGTGTCTGGGCAAGTAGAGATGCCGGGGGGCAGCAGGGCTGCTGTGCGTCTTGCACTGGCTGCCTGACTCTTCCTCCACTCCACCTCACAGGTATTGATTGTGCACACGAACCACCTGACTTCCCTGCTGCCCAAATCCTGCAGCCTCCTGAGCCTCGCCACCATCAAGGTACTGGGGCCCCCTCCGGGCGTCTGGGACTGTGTGGTGTTCCAGGTAGCAGTTGGGTTTCTGTTAAAGGTTATTTGACGCTATGGGATGTTTTTGCTTTTTAGCCTATGGATATACATACTGTTTTATATCATATTTTTGGCTTATCAGTAAACATAAAAACTTGATAAATGAAAGAAGGAAATGAGACGGGCCTGCTGGACATTGAGTGGGAGAGAGAGGGCTGGGTGCTGGTGCTTTCAACACCAACGGCTTGAGCGGCCCCTGTCATCTAGCTGCTTTGAGCCTGAGATCCCAGGGCTTTCTCAGTGGATGTCTGATAGGTACCTTCCCTCTTCAGGTTCTGGATCTCCACAACAATCAGCTGACAGCCCTTCCTGAGGACATAGGGCAGCTGGCAGCCCTGCAGGTGAGGCTGTGGGAAATAGAAACCCACTTCCCATGGTGGGATGTTCTGGGTTTGCTCTTGCAGTAGAAGCAGCAGGCTGCACTGGGGCCAGCGCCCCTTTGCCATTGCCATCTGGGCTGTGGGCTTTTTGGAGCCTGCTTTTGGGGACTTCATCATAAGCTTCCATACCTTTTCAGAAAAAAGGCACAGTCTACATCTTAGGGGTGATGGCTGCACATGCTGACTCACGTCTCACTGCTGTCTTGGTATCAGCAGCCCAGCACTGATTGACACTCCCTGTGCCAGTCCTGAGATAGGCCTGCCCCTGCTCCACAAAGGAAAAAGTGGCTTCCGTCACACCGAGGCTGAAAATCTCTCTGCATCAGGACCAGAGGATCCCGTATAGGCTGGGAGTGTAGCTCAGTGGTAGAGCCCCTGCTTGGCCGGCACAAGGCCCTGGGTTTCATCTCCAGCACTGCAAAAAGAAGGCCCATGGGCTGGGGTTGTGGCTCTGGTAGAGCATTTGTCTTGCATGTGTGAGGCACCGGGTTCCATCTGCAGCACCACACAAACATAAATAAATAAAATAAAGGTATTGTGTCCATCTACAGCTAAAAGAAGAAGAAGAAGGCTGCCCATACTGTCCTGCCAGCCTTCTCTCCTTCTCTCTCCCTTTTGCTTGCTGTGATCACCTCCTAATACCCTCTGTCCTTTGTCCCCATCCCAGCAGGGCCTCCCCTTCTGCTGAAGTGATCCTTCCTGGGCTGTTTGGGGACCATCCTTCACCTGTTAGTCCAAATGTCTCTGTGAATCCTCCTCCACCTCCCTAAGTGGATGTGGATCCTCTTAGTCTTCTCTGTTTCTACCCACCCTGCTTACTTCCAAGAGCACTCCATAGATGCAGCTCATAATCATTAATTATGTATCCACTGCCTCACCTGTGGAATACAGTTTTTCTGAGGGCTGCCCCTTTGCCTAGCTCACCACCTGGCACATGGAAAACACTGAGGAACTGTTTCAATGAACCACCCCACTATGTGGGTGATATTATCACATTTTACAGAAGAGAAAACAGAGGTCCAGAGAGATGGCTGTGACTGTAACTTGCCCAAGGTCACATAGAGAACATGTGGCAGAGCAGGAGTGATCCACCTTGATCCACAATATGTACTTGGCATAGGATCTTGAGGGACCTTGGAGGTTGAACCTGGGGTGCCCGATCACTGAGCTACACCCTCAGCCTTTTTAATTTTTTATTTTGAAACATGGTCTTGCTAAGTTGCCAAGCCAGCCTGGAACTTGAAATCCTTCTACCTCAGCCTCCTGAGTTGCTAGGATTGTAGTCATGTGCCACCATGCCTGGTGGGACTTTTTTTTAATATGTATATTTTTATAGAATTGATGGATTCCCCATCTTGTAACTTTTGGGTACCTGGCTATAAAATGCAGACCTCCTTTGGTTCATCAATATTTATCTACCACATTCTTTTAAATGGCTACTTAGCTTTCCATTGCATTAATTTTTAATGACTTCATAGTGTGGCATCCTGTTGGCCTCTCTGACCTCACCTCAAAGTATCCTGGAGGAAGCAAGGCCTCAGGAATCCATTAAGCCCGGCTCTAATCCCAGCACCACCAGCTCTGGTCTTGAGGCCTCAGCAGCTCACATCACTGTTGGTGGCTCAGCTCCCTTTCCTCAACACCATGCTGCCTCGCCCAGCTCAACTCCATTAGCCCTTCTTGCTCCTCCCTGTGTGGGCATTTTGGTTAATATAAACGATAGAGCCTCAGCCAAGAGCAGGTTTTGGTCTTGGCCTTGCTTTCTTTCTCATCTGTCTATTGGGATCCTAACAATCCACACTTTCCTTACTGGGCTGACAGGAGCAGATCAAGGCAAGTGAATGCAATGGCCAGAGGACACCTGGCCTGAAGCAGGGGTGAGGGGCACAGAGGTACTCACCACTGCGTGTGACTTTTCAAGTCCTTTCTTTCTCTTTCTTAGGTATTGAATATAGAAAGGAATCAACTGACATATCTCCCTCGCTCCACTGGGAACCTGATCCAGCTCCAGACCCTCAATGTGAAAGGTAAGGAGTCAGAAAGGCTTGTCCATGTGACCCTGTGTCAGCTCTGGGCCAGCCCAGTCAGGATCCACAGGGGGCTCTTCCTGGAGCCATTGAACATAAAGATGACACCATACTGGACTGACCTCCTGCTAGGTCTGTGTGTCCCTATGGTAACCAGAGAGGTGTCTGGAGGGTTCCTGTGACTCCTCAGAGCCAGGCCTGTGAGAAGGAGGGGAGACGGTACTGACGGCTGTGCTGAGACTTGGTCCTTTGTGTGTATGATGAGGAGTGGTGGGAAGAGTGGACTGCCTGGCCGAGGGTGAAGGAGGGGCCATGGCAGTGGTTCTGAGTAGCATGTCACACCCAGTGAAGAGTGCTTACACGGTCAGCAATGTGGCCAGTGTCCTGACAATCCCTGAGGAGGCAGAGGGCCGCAGAGTTGTCCCCAGGCTCCAGATGAGGAAAGTGTAGCTCAGAGAGTGGTGACACGCCCAAGAGCCCCCAGTGAAGTAGCAGCGAGCCTAGATTCTGATGCAGTCCCCCCCAGAGGGCTCCAGCCTTGCCCCACCCCAGCACCTCCACTTCCTCCTGCCACCCGCAGCACTCTGCACAGAAGCTTCAGGTTATCCAACGGTGGTGTATGACAGCGATGAAGATAATGGCACCCTAGCTGTTGATCACTAACCATGTGACAGGCACTGGGCCCAGGACCTCACAGGCATCGTCTCATCGAATCCCTCCATGCTCCTGTGAGGCCAGATGGTGTCCTCATTCCTGTCTCACACATGAGGAAACTGAGGCCCAAGGAGGTAGTCAGTTGTCCAAACTCACTTAGCTAGTGGCAGAACGTCTCCATCTCCACCCCCATGGAGAGCTGTGGGTGTCAGTCAGGACTTTGGGGTACTGAGCTCTGCCACTGTGGTCTCTCTAGACAACAAGCTGAAGGAGCTGCCTGACACTGTGGGGGAGCTTCGAAGCCTGCGTACTCTTGATATCAGTGAAAATGAAATTCAGAGATTGCCACAGATGCTGGCTCACGTCCGAACTCTGGAGGTAAGTGGGGAACCATTCCCACCTGGGGACTCCTCTGGTGTACCCCACTCCCCCTCCCATTCCCAAGGTCCTGCTCTGGTCACAGGGTGCCTGGTCCCAGAGGCCCCAAAGAGCTCACAGAGACAGTGATATGTGGAAGTTTCTAACAAGGTGATTTTTGCTGCCATCATGGAGGCAGAAAAGCAGATTAAAGAAGAGGGAATGAATGCTAAATCCAGAGGGGCTACACTTTAGGAAATCCATGGCATTTGAGCCAGATCTTGGATAGGAATGGGATTTGGGGATGTAGACACGGACAACAGGAGCATTGGTAGAGGGGGCAGGGCAGGAGAGGCAGGAGGTGGGAAGCGCAGGAGGTGGCAGAGGGGGTGACAGGGCTGGGAGTTGCTGGGCCTGGGGCCCAGGTCATTAGGAAGCTGGGAGGGAAGGCAGGGCCTGCAGGGGGGTCTGGACTGAGCATGGTTGTGCAGAAACCAAATCTCACTGGAGCATAGGGTGGCAGGGGAAGGCAAGTTCCTCCTGGGACCCTGTGTGAATCAGCAGGCTGGCGTGACAAAGAACCATCGACTGGGAGCTTACACAGAGATTGGTGTTCTCGCATCCAGAGGCTGAAGTCCAAGATCAGTGTTGACAGGGTTGGCTCCTCCTCAGGCCTCCCTCCTTGGCTTGTTCTGAGGCCTCTCCTTCCCATGACTTCCTGTCATCTTCCTTCTGTGCATGTCTGCATCCAAATTTCCTCCAAAATGTTGGATTAGGGTCCAGCCTTCTCCAAAGTCACATTCCGAGGTACAGGGGTAGGGACCTCAACATACGTGTGAACTGGAGGGGACATAGTTCAGCCCACAACAGGCACCAACACAAAGAGCCCACTCAGAAGGTGGGCTCTCATGGTCGTGACAAGATGGCTCCATATATCTGGAGCTTTCTAGAACAAGGCACTTGACATGTGTTAGCTCTGAATCCTCAGAGAAATCTTCTGGGTCAGGTGGGGTTTCCGGAGCTTGCCCCAGAGCCACACGGTCAGCCATAGCAAGGTGGAACTTAAGTCAGGCTGCCTGATCTGAGGCCTTGTTCCTCACCTTCACACAACTCCAAGTCTCCATGTCTGGGGCGACTTAGCCACTCACAGTGAGGACAGTCGGGCTGCGCATCCCAGAGTCCCCTTATTCTGTCAGTAGATCACCTCCCTCAAGTCAGACTGCCTGCTAGAGTGATGGGTGAGCTCAGAGGGAGCAAAAGGAAGTGGCCTCCTCAGTGGCTGATGTCCTACCTGGTGGCTGGATTTGGAAAGCGCAGGGTGGTCAGCGCAGGCTGCAGACAGGCCAGCACAGGGTCGTTCTCTGTGCTGTCCGTGAGAACATTCTGCAAGGGCAGGGGTCGGTGTCTGTGCTGTCTCATCAGTGGGCCACGGTGGCTCTCGAGCACTTGAAGTGTAGCTGGTGTGCCCAAGGAACTAAATGATTTTATTGAACTTTAGTTAATCTGTGTTTAACCACCACAGCAGACAACACAGCTCAGCACGTGTTCCTACCCCCGAAACTGTCCTGAGACCTGTAGCAAGTGCTCTGGGCACTAAGCTGCACTGGCAGGAAGGCCCTGCAGAGCTGTTCCTTAAAAAAAAGAAGCGTTGGAGCTTCTTGGTGGCACCTTGGACAGTCCTGTCTTCAGGATGAGAGCACAGCAGCCATTCTTAGGGAGGCCAGACTATGTGCAAGATCATATCCACTGCCCTCACTAAGTACCCACAACGCGGCTTACCTGTGTGACCCTGAGGGAGCCATGGCTGAGGAACTAAGTGACCTGTTCAAGGACACACTGGGCCAGGGCTGAGTGTCTTTAGACTGGCAGTGTCCCTAGCTGCTTCTCTTTCCAGTAATGGAAACGTTCCATCCTCTGTGCTGGCAAGAGGGAGCCACTGGCTACCTGTGACTGCTGAGCGCTGGCACTGTGGCTAGTGTAGCATTAAATCTGATGTAAGTTTAACTAGTTAAAATGTAAATGTAAATGTCCCCACATGGCTTGCAGCCACCATACTGGGTGGTAAAGCCCAGATCCCCCTTTTAAGGCACCACACTTTACTGACAATAAATAATATCACCCAGGTGGGGTTAGTTTGCTTTAGATTCAGCTTCTTGGGTAAGTTTTCTACTCTTGGGCTCCGGAGTCCCTGGCAGTCATCTCTGCCCTGACGCAGTCTCCACTCCGCAGCCTGTGTGTGCTCCCCACCCACCACCACGTGTGAGGGCCGTGCACACAGGCTGTGGATGGGGCCTGAGCCACCTTCCTACTCAGGGACTCCCCTGGCCCCAAGGCCTTATCTGTCTGTCCCAGGTATAGAGGATCTCAGTTTAAAGGGCCTCAGGTAAACTGCTGGCATTCAAAGGGATCAGGAGGCTCATGAGAAGTCATGTTGGCAGGAGGAGGGCTCGCTCAAGCCACCTGCCGCCGAGGGTTAGGACAGCTTTGAGGAGTGTAAGCCATGATCCTTGGCCCCGGGCTTATTAAATGCATAAGCATGTGTGTGTGTGCACCAATAAACATGTTTTCTCATTTAAAAAGTCATGTATATATTGTTAAAATTTCAAATATTAAAAAGATTTCACAGCTAGGCATGGTGCCTATAATCCCAACCACTGAGGCAAGAGGATCACAAGTTTAAAGCCAACCTCAGCAACTTAGTGAGGCCCTGAGCATCTAAGCAAGACCCCGACTCAAACGAAAAAATAAAAAGGGCTGGGGATGGGGCTGGGATTGTAGCTTAGTGGTAGAGTGCTTGCCTCGCATGCATGAGGCACTGGGTTCGATCCTTAGCACCACATAAAAATAAATAACGATATTGTGTCCATCTACACCTAAAAGATATTAAAAAAAGGGGGGGGGGCTGGGGATGTGGTTCAGTGGTTAAGCACCCCTGGGTTCAATTCCTGGTACCAAAAAAAAAAAAGATTTCACATAGACAGTATCCAGTAATCTTCCCATTAGAGGAAACCACTTTGAGTTTGAGATGGATCCCGCCATTGTTTCTATACTATACTAATGTCCGAGGTATGGTATATTTTTTAACAGAGTTAGAATTTCATTCTTGCCTACCTATAAGTTCCTTTTGGTCGCTCATTCATGCATTTGTCCCTAAGAGAGCAGGAGAGCTTGCTGCCTGTCAGCACTTCCTAGCACTGCCCAGGTGCTAGGAAGGCTTCAGGTGTACCTAGGCAGGAGGAGGCAGGTGGTGAGGCGAGGCACACAGTAAGGAGGGGCCCCTGTGTCCACAGACGCTGAGCCTTGATGCTTCATCCATGATCCACCCCCCACCAGAGGTGTGTGGCGCCGGCACCACAGCCATTCAGCAGTTCCTCTGCAAAGGTAAACGCAGGCCATCCACCTCCAGTGGCCACCTTGCGCCAGCCCAGGTGGGGATGGTCACAGTCCCTGCCTGCTTGGAGCTCAGGTCTGGTGAGGGAAACAGGCTGGCCTAGGAAGGAGCACGGGGCGCCTCTGGGTTAAGTCGGGACTGGTAAAGTCCCACTGGGAAACTGGCCACACTCACACCTAAGGGCTGGGCAGGACTTAGAGAGGAGGTGTTCCTGGCAGGAGGAGGACCAGTGGAAGGCTCTCGAGGGGTGGGGGAGCCTGAGGCATGATAGAGAGGAGGCCTGTGTGGCTGCAGCGCTGGAGCCCAAGGAGGAGAGAGGGGGAGGCAGCCTGAGGGGGCTCGACCAGTGTCCATGGGAGAATGGGTTTCACAGGGTCAGATTCGCTTTTTACAAAGATCACTCAAGCTACAGTGAGAAGCGATTGCAGGGGCAAGAATGAATGGAGGACAGAGGCCAGTGAGGAGGCCACTGAGGTCATCCAGGGGAGAGAGGGTAGTGGCCTGGGCTTGGAGGAAGGGCAGGGCAGCAGAAGGAGCTAAACCTTGGAACTCCTGTGCTCCCCTGCTGGACGTTCCCAGCTGGTCCTGTCATTGTGGACCTTTCAAAACAGCTGAGACCATGCACAGGTCATCTGACATCTGATGGAGGTGCCATTGCAATGGGATTGGAGGGTCTTTTTAATACCTGAGTGACTCGGCAGCAATTGTGGGGACAGTGAACCCTGGGCTGGGTGCAGCTCAGTGATGAGGTACTTGCCTGGCAGGTGAGGCCTAGGTTCCATTCCCAGCTCACAAAGAAAGAAGGAAAGAAAGAGGGAAAGAGAGGAGGAAGGAAGGAAGGGAAAGGAGGGCACAACCTGCTAATTAGACAGATAAAAAGCAGAGCTCATTGTCATTTTAAGGTCACTTCCTTGATTATTTCAATATTTGTATGTCTCCTGCCCATTTTTGCTATTTCTTATCAACTGCCTATTTGGATCCTTCCAAAGTGTGGGGGGTTATTTCTGACTACATCGAAATGTAAAATTCGCTTTGCTCAAGCTGAGCGCGGTGGTGCAGCCCTCAATCCCAGCAACTTGGAGGCCAAGGCAGTAGAATTGCAAGGTGGAGCCCAGCCTCAGCAGCTTAGCAAGACCCTGTCTCAAAATAAAAAATAAAAAGGGCTGGAGGTATAGTTCAATGGTAGAACTCCTCTGAGTTCAATCCCTACTACTGCAATATAAATAAATAAAATAGAGAAACATTTTGTTTCTCTCAGATGGACACCAGCATCCAAGTTAAAAAGACCAATTATCTCTTGGAAAAGGATAGTTGCAATATACATTATAGACCTAAGGTTATTAACTATAATATATAAAGAGCTCTTGAAAATCAACAAGTAAAAGGCAAGCAATACAACAGAAAATGAGTATAGGGTTATGAACCCTTTCAAATTATACAGAAGGAAATTATACATACAGAAAGGCCACAGAAGGAAGGAGATTTGCCCAAGATCTTGCACACACAGGAAGTTATTAGTAAAGGTGGATTCTGGATCCAGGTTTCTCTGCTAATCTTGGGCTTTTCTACCACCTTGTTCTCACTTGGATGGAAAGGCAGACGATTTGCCCATGTATTCACTCAGCTGACACTAAGTACTTGTCCCATCCCAGGCCCAGAGGCTAGGACTAGTGGACAAGGTAGGGGCCCCCATCCAGGGAGGGCGAGAGCAGTATGGACTGAGCCTGGCAAGGTGGGCTACTGGGAAGGAGGGGAAGAGGAAGGGAGCAAGGGATTTGGGAACAGACAACTTAAGGTCCCTCCTGGCCAGCTTGCGTCCCATCTCTTGCAGAGTCGGGGCTGGAATATTACCCCCCTTCTCAGTACCTGCTGCCAGTTCTGGAGCAAGATGGAGCTGAGAACCCCCGGGACAACCCTGATGGGCCCACAGACCGATTCTCAAGGGAGGAGGTCGAGTGGCAGGTAGGGCAGGCCTGCCTGGCAGTGCTCACACACACGTGCCTGTGTTGGTGGCGGCAGTGCGAGGGGGTGTTCAAAGCTGAAGCCCCTGGTTCCCCCATTACACTGCAGCTCCCTCCATTCAGACCAGCCTTCTTTACAAGGCCTGCGAGGGGTCTGCCAGCCATCAGCTGCTCGGGGAGCCTCTGCGTTTTCTGAACAAACCACACCCCTCCCCCCATAAGGCCTTGAGCAAGTGGTTCCCTCCGTCTGGAATTCTCCCCACGCACCGGTTTAAACATCGCGTCCTCTAAGAAGCACCAGCCCAGGTCGGGTGTCCTGTTCTGTGTTCCCAAAGCACCCCATGCATTTCTTACCAGCGTTCAACACAGGGCCGAGTTTAATGAAAGTGGTAAATAATTTATCTACTGTCTTGTCTCCCTTGAGAAGGGAGCTGGGAGAGATGGGATCGAGTCTAGATTGTTCCTTGTTGTCTTTTTTTTTTTAATTTATTTATTTGTTCTATTTAGGCTTACATGATAACAGAGTACAATTTGATTCATTGTACACAGAGGATAACATTTCATTTCTCTGGTTGTAAGTGATATAGAATCACAACATACATGCAGTCATACATAAAGCTAGGGCTATGATGGCCATCATATTCCACCACCTTTACTGTCCCCATGCCTCCTCCCCCCTTACGCCCCTGTGAACAGAGTTCCTCCATTGTTCCCATGTCCTTCCCCACATTATGGATCAGCATCCACTTATCAATGAGTACATTCGGCATTTGGTTTTCTGAGATTGGCTTACTTCACTTAGTGTGATATTCTCCAACTCCATCCATTTACCTGCAAATGCCATAATTTTATTCTCTTTTATTGCTCTGGGCCTTGTTGTCTTTCAACAAACGCTTCCTGACCACATGCCACATGCCCCCACCATGCCCTGGGTGTAGTGAAGGAGGCAGGTCAGTGCACAGGTCAGCACCAACAACAGGGGGCCTTGCTGGGCCATGGGCCAGCACAGCACAGCAGGATGCTCAGCAAGGGCTGGCTCTGCAGCCTGGGGGCACCTGCTCCTGGAGCCAGCCAAAAACTGTCCCCGCCCTCTGCTCCCACAGCTGAGGCTCCCAAACAGGTTCCTCTGCTGGATAGGGCGGCATTGCAGGGGAAGAGGCACACAGCTGCCTGGGTTTGGTTCCATATCTTCCAGTGATTCTTTGGTTAATTTCTGTTGCCAGAGGCCCTCCTTCCCTGTTTCCACTGCTGATGTCAATACATTTGCGATTTTATATTTCTCCTGACAGTTCATGAACGTTGGTGAGGGAAGAGATGACCATCAGGAAATTTGTGCCAATCTATACTTTGAGAAAGTCTTCACAATACACATCCCACACTCCAGGACTCACTGATACGGTCACCTGTTGGTGGACACTGGCGTGGTCTAGTTTTCACTCTTTTCAACAATTCTGCAAGAGCCTGTACTTGCACCTTGTGCATTTGCGAGTGCTTAGGTGGCCAGACGGGTGCTCCAGGTGTGCTGCACACAGCCAAGGGAAGCACATCTTGTTTCATGGTCTTTTTGGAGCACCAGGCCTGCTCAGTGCTGCCTGCCCAGAGCTGTCTTGGCACCCTCCCAGGCAACCCCTCACCCACTCTGATGCAGCAGTCTGGGGGTCGGGGGGCAGGATCTGCATGAGGCCAGGCCACCCAGGGGTTTCTGGTACATGTGCTGTTGAAAACCACGGCTCTGCCCTTCTCCTAACCTCTGTGTCTTCTCCCCCAGAACAGGTTCTCTGACTATGAGAAGAGGAAGGTAAGAAAATGCTTCTTCTCGACTTCTCTAATCTGCTCACTAAAAATCTCGACTCCTGAGATATTTGAAGAAAGAACTTACTACTGCCTCTGATTCGAGGCCAAAAGTGTGCTGTCCTCACATGCATTGGCTCACTGCGTCCTCATGCCACCTCAAGTGGGTGGCAGAATATCCACTTGACAGATGAGACAAAGGCTCAGAGCGGGAGGCCAGGACAGGTCTGGACCACCAGCCTCCGTTGGACAGCTGGGATTGCTCGGCACTGACCTGTGCTACTCAGCATCGCCCCTGTTCCTGTGTCCTGGTGCCCACGGGGCCCATGCTGGCAGTCACCAGCATCTCTGTCCCTGCAGGAGCAGAAGATGCTGGAGAAGCTGGAGTTCGAGCGGCGCCTGGACCTCGGGCAGCGAGAGCATGCCCAGCTGCTTCAGCAGAGCAGTTGTCAGAAGGATGAGATCCTCCAGACAGTCAAGGAGGTGTGAGCAGCCCAGGCGTCAGACTGTTGGCCCCAGCCAGGCCCCCTGAGGTGGGAGGGCAGGGTGGTTAAGCTCTCACATCTACCCCTGGTACCTGAAACAGAAGGCCCTGACTCACCACCCAGGCCAGCCTCCTCAGGCACAAATGGGCACTCTGAGGTCCAGCAGGAGGGGACCCACCCAAGGTTACACAGAACAGACAGGCTCGGTGGGGCAAGAAACTCGGTCTCCTAGCTCCAGTTAGAGCCGCTCCATGGCACACTGGGGCTTTGCGTCTGGGGTCCCAGCCAGCTCAGGACCTCTGCCTCCTGCCCCATAGGAGCAATCTCGGCTAGAGCAGGGCCTGAGTGAGCGCCAGCGCTACCTGGACGCAGAGCGGCAGCGACTGCAGGAGCAGCTCAAACAGACAGAGCAGAACATCGCAAATAGGATCCAGAAACTCCTACAGGAGAACCAGAGGTCAGTCCTGGCCCTGCCTCCAGCCCAGAGTCCTGCTCTTCGGGACATCCTTTGAGGGCCCAGGACAGAGGTCCCACTCTCCTCATGGTCCACGCCCTCCTCCTAGGGGCTTCAATCCCCAGCAACACCCAGAAAGAAGAACCTTACCCAGACATGTCGAGGTCTGTGTTCTTGTCATGGGACTTACACTGACTGGACCTGTGTCCTCAGCAAGTGTTCCCTGCTGGCCCCAGGTTCCCCCTCTGTAAAATGAGTGGCTGTAGCAAGGTGGTTGAGATCTCCGCCTGTTCCAGCATTTGGAGTTCCAAATAGCCTTTTGCCTGAGGGCATTCACCCTGTAGTGAGATGTAGCTTAACAAAGTCTGTCCTAGGCAGGAACTACTAAGAGCAGGTCTCAGTGGTGCTAGGGAGAAGGGGGCCAGGTAGAGATTTCAAGAAGCTCGAGAATGTCTAGTTAGGGAAAGATCGCAGGAAGATTCCAGAAGCAGGCTCCCACCTCATTCCCTACTGCCTCCAGGCTCCCTTCTGTCCAGCCCTGGCTCTCTTGGTCCTCCCTCGTCTGCAGGTGCAAGGTGCCTGAGTACAGCAATGTGAGCATGTGCTGGGAGCTCACTTCATGTTTATTTTCTCATCTACTCTTTACAGTCCAGGAAGTTTTTCACCTGTTTTTTGTTGTATTTCCATTTCACAAGTGAGGACCTCTGGGGCTTGGAGTATCTTTAGTGGCCTGGAAACACAGGGCTTTCGGGTGGCAGAACTCAGACACTCAGCCAGGCACTAAGGCCCCTGACATCACCAGTGCAGTGAAGTGGGGCAGCACTGTGGGAAATGGGCTGGTGACTGCAGGGACTTGCTCTGGTTTTCTCCACAGGCAGAAGAAAAGTGCCGAGTTCTTGAAGTCTCTGGAGAACGAAAGGTAAGCATCCTTCCAGAGAGTGCAGATCTGGGGAGAGATGTCTTTGTAAGTCTCCAGATTGTCCCAGAAAGTTTTCTTAAAGCTATAAAGAGATTCACCTGTTAGAGAGGATCAAATTAAAAAGAATTGCTATGGCAGGAGTGGCAGAACACACCTGCAGTTCCAGCAACTGGGGAAGCTGAGGCAGGAGGATCGCCAGTCCAAGGCCAGCCTTGGCAATTTAGTGAGACCTGTCTCAAAATAAAAAATACTTAGGCCTGGAAATGGGGCTCAGTGGTAGAGTGCTTGCCTAGCATGTGCAAAGCCCTGGGTTCAATCCACAGTGCTGTAAAAATAAATAAACAGATAAATAAATAAATTATCACTGCTTTCAAGTTCTTTAAAACACATGTATACCCCTGAGAAAAATTCAGAGACAAGAATAGGATGAATATATAATGTATATTTCCAGTATATTAAAAAGAGGGGCTGGGCTGGGATTGTGGCTCAGCGGTAGAGCGCTTGCCTCGCATGCGTGAGGCCCTGGGTTCGATCCTCAGCACCACGTACAAAGCAATAAAATAAAGACATTGTGTCCGTTTACAACTAAAAAAATATTTAAAAAAAAAAAAAGAGGGGCTGGGGCTGGGGCTCAGCGGTAGAGCGCTTGCCTCGCATGCGTGAGGCCCTGGGTTCGATCCTCAGCACCACATACAAAGCAATAAAATAAAGACATTGTGTCCATCTACAACTAAAAAATATATATATTAAAAAAAAAAGACAGAACAAATCTACATTTATGGAAAGAACAAGAAACACATTTTTAATTTTTTTTTTTAGCTGTCAGTGGTCACAACACCTTTATTTTTGTTCACTTATTTATATGTGGTGCTGAGGATCGAATCAGTGCCTCATATGTGCTAGGCAAGTGCTCTACCACTGAGCTACAACCCCAGCCCAAGAAATAAACACATTTGTACCTTGGTATCTGAGGGGGACTGGTTCCAGGACCACCTGCAGATACCAAAGCCCACTGATGCTCGAAGTCCACTAGGGAAAATGGCAAAGGATTTGCATATGGTCTGCACCATCCTCCTGTATGCTTTGTCTTGAGATGACTTACAGGTGCAACACAATGTCAGTGCTGTTTAAATAGCTCTTATACTCTGTTGTTGAGGAACTAATGACAAGGGAAATACATACCTGTTCAGTGCAGATGCAGTTTTTTCAAACATTTTTGATCCACAGTAAATTGAATCCACAGATGTGGAACCCATGGATATGGAGGGCCAGCTATGTTCTTCACTAGGGAAAACATGTTGCTAAGTGGAAAAGTGGTGGGCTGTATGTAAGAGGAATATACCAATCATCATTTTAAAAAGACACTGTGACCAGGAGTGATTGCATATGCCTGTAATCCCAGTGACATGGGAGGCTGAGGGAGGAGGATCACAAGTTCAAGGTTCACCTCAGCAAGTTAGTGAGGCCCAAAGCAACTTAGCGAGAACCTGTCTCAAAATAAAAATAAAAAGGGCCAGAGCTATGGCTCAGTGGAGGAATCCTCTTGGTTCAATTCCTACTACCACAAAAAAAAAAAAAAAAAAAGACATTCTGCACATATCTGTACAGAAAGCAAAAGTACCCATTCTGAGTGTTAATACTGAATGTTTTATATGTAGTGGCCTTCATTTTCTCTTTGTATTTTCTGAGTTGACTGCATTGGGGCACACTACTTTTGTAATTAGAAAAGATGATGGATAGGAAGGACCAACTGCACTGTCCACCCCTCCCTGAGATGTCAATTCTGATCCCTCCTGGTTCTCCCAGGTCCTGCAGTAGCAGTGAAGACTCTGAGCTGTCCTTGGGGGAGCCCCATCTCACCCAGTCAGTCCAGACTTCTAGGCCCCCACTGGCTGGACAGGTCTTCTGCAAGGTGCTTCCTGGGGCTATAGGGCAGCCTCAGCTATGGGGCTGGAGTAGCTGGGCTGGTCCAAGCCAAGCAGAGTTGTGCTTTGTGGCATCATCTGTTTAGCTCATACTGACCAAGAAACCCTGGTTCTAGGTGGGGCTTGGCCCAGAGTATATCCCTGTACCAGATGTCACCTTCTCTTGAGCCATCAATGGCCCTGGGCAGCAGGCAGAGCTGCTCAACCTATCCATGCCCTTGCGACCAAGTCCTACCTGCAGGAACAGAAAAGGATATTGATTCTTCCAAACCACTCAAAAAGCACAGCAGGCATGTACGCGTGCATAACCACCATTTTTCATTTTCATTTGCTGTATCATAGATATATTTCTATGTCCAGTCTTGTTATTTGTAATTGCTGGAGAATGTTCCATTATGTGATTAGATTATAATTTATTTAGTTAGCCCTCTGTCCACACACCTTTAAGTTGCTTCCAGTTTTTCATAATTTGAAAAAATATGATGGTGAACAGACTCTCAGTGTACCCTTATGTATTTATGTGGCTTCTTTTTTCTTTTGGTTCTGGGGATTGAACCCAGAGCCTTGCACATCTAGGCAGCCACTCTACCACTGAGCTAGTGCCCCAGCACTTTTATTTTGAGACAGAATCTCACTAAATCACCCAGACTGGCCTTGAACTTGTGATCCTCCTACCTCAGCCTCCCATGTAGTTGGGATTATAGGTTTGCACCCCAGCACCCAGCCTTATAGGATTATCTTTTAGGGAAATACACAAAGGACATTTAGATAGGTGCCAGCACACTTCCAAAAACATGTTGCCAGTTTGTACTCTGAGCAGTGCACAGAACTGCCCATTTCTCCACCATTGTTGCCAGCAGCAGCAGCTACTGGTTTTCTTAATCTCAACCAATCTGACAGGTGAAAAGATCTGGCCTTTACCAGTGACATTAAGCATCTTTTTTTTTTTTTTTAATTTTTTTTTAGTTATTGATGGATCTTTATTTTATTCATTTATTATTTATACGTGGTGCTGAGGATCGAACCCAGTGCCTCACGCATGCTAGGCAAGCGCTCTACCACTGAGCCATAGCCCCAGCCCGACATTAAGCATCTTCCCATATGTTTGTTGGTTGCTTGTACTGAAGCATTAGTGCATTTTTCTAAGGGGATGTTCATCTTTTTACACAGGTTCTCTAGCTGCAAGGCTGGGGTTAACAGGTCCCCAAGGGATGTGGTGATGATATGGGCATTCAGGGAGCTCATCCAGGTTGGCTCTTCAGGGCAGGCTTCCTGGAGGTGGTGGTGTTCATCTGGTGGGGTTCCCTGTTGGAAATGCTTTTTTGCCAAATGAATGGATGGCTTTTTTTTCCCCACTAGAATAAGAATGGAACAGTTGATGTCCATAACTCAGGAGGAGACGGAGAACCTGCGGCAACGTGAGATTGCCTGTGAGTTTTGAGATGGGGAAGGTGAGGGCCCCCAAGAAGAGCATTTGGCTGCCTGGGTCAGTGGATGGGCAGCCTTCTTCGTCAGTCATGAGTGGAAGGCACTGAGTGGTAGCCCTCGAGACGGGCAGGCAAGTCCATATGGAGATGGGGCTCTGGGGCCAGGCTAAGCTTGGATTCAGAGTCCCAGTTGGACACCAACTGTGACCTTAGGGGCTTTACTGGTCCCTAACTTTTCTAAGCCTCAATTTTCTAATCTGTAAAATGGGAAAATGCTGGGGCTGGGGTTGTGGCTCAGTGGTAGAGCACCTGCCTTGCACGCGTGAGGCACTGGGTTCGATCCTCAGCACCACATACAAAATACATAAATAAATAAAGGTTTGGAAAAAATATTTTTAAAAAAAAATGGGAAAGCCGGGCGCGGTGGCGCAAGCCTGTAATCCCAGCACTTAGGGAGGCTGAGACAGGAGAATCGCGAGTTCAAAGCCAGC
>PVHX01023384.1:0-25848 GCA_004024805.1 Geosciurus inauris
CTGAAATTAGACTACAGAGCTACAGTAACAAAAACAGCATGGCATTGGCATCAAAATAGACATGAAGACCAACGGAACAGAAGACACAGAGACAAATCCACATACCCACAGCCATCTGATACTTGACAAAGGTGCCAAAAATGTATTTTGGAGAAAAGATAGCCTTTTAAACAAAAGGTACTGGGAAAACTGAATAGCAGTATGTAGAAAAATGAAACTAGGCCCCTATCTCTCACTCTGAAGAAAATCCTAATTGAAATGGATCAAAGATTTAGGACTTAGACCAGAAGCCTTGCAACTGCTAGAAGAAAACATAGCACCAACACTCCATCATATAGGTACTGGCACCAACTTCCTTAACAAGACCCCCAAAATGCAAGAAATAAAGCCAAGAATCATTAAGTGGGATATCATCAAACTAAAAAGCTTCTGCACAACAAAGGAAGCAATTAAGAGCATGAGGAGAGAAACTACAGACTGGGAGAAACTCTTGGACCCTACTCCTCCAATAAGGGATCAATAACCACAATATATAAAGAACTCAAAAAACCTGAATACCAAAAGCAAATAACTCAATCAATAAATGAGCAAAATAATTAAACTGAAACTTCTGAAAAGAATAATCACAAATGGCCAACAAATATAAGAAAGAATGTTCAACATCTCTAGCAATCAGTGAAACGCAAATCAAAACTACCCTAAGAGCCGAAGTGACTCAGAAGGCTGATGCTGGAGGATCTTGAGTTCACAGCCAGCCTCAGCAACTTAGCAAGGCCCTAAGTAACTTAGTGAGACTCTACCACTAAATAAAATATAAAAGGGCAGGGGTTTTGCTCAGTGATTAGGCACCCCTGGGTTCAATCCCCACTTTAAAAAAGATAAAACTCCACTAATACTTTATCTTACTGAAATCAAATGGCAATAATCATCATGAATTTTAGTAAATTGAGTTTTATTTCTCTTTCTCTTCATTTTGTGGCTAAGAGTTTATCATTTTATTTATTTTTTTCAAAGAACAAACTTTTTGTTTTGTAAAAATTTTTTGAGTTGTTTCAATCTCATTGATTTCAGGTCTGGTTTTAATTATGTCTTGTCTTCTCTGTTTTTGATGTTGATTTATTCCTCTTTTTCTAGTGTTTTGAGAAGTAATATTAGGTTATTTATTTGGTTAGTTTATAATTTTTTTAAATTAATGAGCTCAATGCAATGAACTTTCCTCTTAAAGCTGCCTTCATAGTGTCCCAGAGATTTTGATATGTTGTGTTACTATTCTCATTTATTCTAAGTATTTTTTAAATGTCATCCCTGATTTCTCCTGCTATTCATTGGTTATTCAATGGTGTATTATTTAGTGTTAGTGTCTATTTTGTAGTTTCTGTTTTTTATCATTGATTTCTAATTTCACTCCATTATGATCTGATAGGATGCAAGGTATTATCTCTATTTTTTTATTTGCTACAAGTTTCTTTGTGGCCTAAGATGTAATCTATTTTAGAGAAAGATCCATGTGCTGCTGAGAATAAAGTATATTCTATCACTGATGTATGAAATACTCTCTATATATCTGTTAAATCTAAATTAATGATTGTATTATTAATTTCTATAGTTTCTTTGTTTAGTTTTTGGAGGATCTATGCAGTGGTGAGAGAAGTGGGTTAATGTCACCCAGTATCATTGTTGTGTTCTATTTGATTCTTGAAATTGAGAAGGGTTTTTTTGTTGTATGTAGATGCTCCATTGTTTTGGGCATAAATATTTATGATATGTTTTGTTCATGTATAATTCCTTTAAGCACTATGTAATGTACTTTTTTGTCCCTTCTAATTAACTTTGGCCTTTTCAAGATTATATATTTTGTCTTCAAAATAAAGTGTCTACTTTATCTGATATGTTTTTTAATTGAATCTGCCAGTTTTTGTCTTTTGTGACAATTGTGCTCCATTTATGTTCAAAGTTATTATTGCAATATAATTTGTATTCCCATTTTGGTTCATTTCTGGTTTTCAATTTGAATTAGTTTTTTCTTTGATTGACTATTCCTTTAGCATAGATTCTCCCTTTGCTGGCTTTCACTTTTTAAAAATTTTGGAATATTTTGCTGAGAATGTTCTATAATGCAGGCTTTCTATTTGTAAATTATTTTAACTTTTGCTTATCATGGAAGGTTTTTATTTCATCTTCAAATCTGAAGCTTAATTTTGCTGGGTATAGTATTCTTGGTTGGCATAAATTTTCTTTCAGAGCTTAGTATATATTATTCCAAGAGGTCTTAGCTGTGAGAGTCTGGGTTGAGAAATCAATTGAGAGCCAAGCAGTTTCCCCTTTAAATGTAATTTGACACTTTTCTCTGGCAGGCTTTAAAATTCACTCCTTATTCTATGTTAGGCAGTTTCATAATAATGTGCATTGGTGTGGTTCTGTTGTCATTTTGTATATTTGAGGTCATGTAAGCCCCCTGTATTTGATTTTCCATTTAATTCTTTAGGTTTGGGAAATTTTCTGATATTTCATTGAAAAGGTTGTGCATTCCTTTTGTTTGTATCTCTGTGCCTTCATCTATCCTGATAAATCTTAAATTTCATCTTTTCATTTTACCCCATATTTCTTGGAAGATCTATTCATAGTCTCTTAACATCTTCTCTGCATGGTCAACTTTATTTTCAAGATTATCTATTTTGTCTTCATTGCCTAAAACTCTTTCAAGTGGTCTAGTCTGTTGTTTATGCTTTCCATTGAATTTTTAATGTGGTTTATTGATTCCTTCATTTCAAGGATTTTTGCTTGATTTCTTTTCAGAATCTTTATATCATTATTAAAGTGATTTTTTAAAAAAAGTTCTAATTAGTTATACATGACAGCAGAATGCATTTTGACACATTGTACACAAATGGAGCACAACTTTTTATTCCTCTGGCTGTATATGGTGCAGAGGCACACCAGTAGTGTAATCATACATATATATATAGGGTAAAAATGTCTGTCTCATTCCACTGTCCTTCCCATATCCCCTCCCCTCTTTCACTCCTCTCACTCACTCCCCTGTGCACAATGCAAAGTTCCTTCATTATTTCCTACCTTCCCCCATTATGGATTAGCATCTGATTATCAAAGAAAACATTCAGCCTTTGATTTGGGGGGATTGGTTTATTTTGCTTAGCATGATTTCTCTAGCTCTGTCCATTTACTGGCACATGATTCTTCTTTAAGACTGAGTAATATTCCATGGTGTATAAATACCACAGTTTCTTTATCCATTCATCTATTGAAGGGCACCTAGGTTGGTTCCATAGTTTAGCTATTGTGAGTTGAGCTGCTATCAATATGGATGTGGCTGTGTTACTGTAGTATGCTGATTTTAAGTCCTGTGGGTATAAAGCAAGGAGTGGGATAGCTGGGTCAAATAGTAGTTCCATTCCAAGTTTTCTGAGGAATCTCCATACTGCTTTCCAGAGTGGTTGCAACAATTTGTGGTCCACCAGCAATGTTTGACTGTACATTTTTCCCCACATCCTCACCAACGTTTACTATTGCTTGTATTCTTGATAATTGCCATTCTTACTAGAGTGAGATCAAATCTTAAAGGAGTTTTGATTTGCATTTCTCTAATTGCTAGAGATGATGAACATTTTTTTCATACATTTGTTGATCAATTGTATTTCTACTGTGAAAGAAGCCCATTTATTGATCAGGTTGTTTTATTGGTATTAAATTTTTTAAGTTCTTTATATATCTTGCATATTAGTGCTTGAAGTGATCTTTCACCTCCTGAATTTTCTGATTTCACTCCTTACATCATCCTATACCTCGCAGATCAATTTAACTATGTACATTCTAAACTCCTTCTCTGACATTTCTCCCACTGTGTTGTCAATGGATTCTATTATCGGAGCATCTTTGTTTTGTTTGAGGCAATTTGTTCCCTTTTCACATTATTTGTGTGTCTACTAATTTATAAGTGTGGATCTGAGGCAGCACAGTTTCTACCTTATAGACTTATAGTGTCCTTGACTGTTTCCAGTACCTTGTCATTAGGGAGGAGACAAATAATAACAGCAACCAATGCAAACAATATTCAGCCTTAAACCAAATAGCTTCTACTAAGACATCTACCGTTTTGTTGCAATAAACAGAAATGATATTATCAATCATTACCTACAATAAAAATAGTAAGTTTGCAAAAGGGTTTACAATTTCAAATGGTGGACAGAGAGAGAACACAATGTTATAAGATGTGATGTTTATGAGGCAGGAGAGAGAACAGAAGTAAAAAATTAAAGAAAGTATGAAAGAAGGAATAATATAGGTTGGCTGTTAGCAGGAGAAAAGAGAGAGAATTGAGGGACACATATAAGTGAGAGAGAAAAATATATGTATAGCATAAATTTTAAAAATTAATAATAGAAAAAAGTAAAAATAAAAGGATACAAAACTGAAATATACTAATCAGACATGCTAGTCCTCAATAAATTGATGCATGAAAAATAATTGGTTTTTAAAATGGTAGAGATGTGAGAGATAAAAGAAAAAAAAGATCTCTATGAAAAATTGGACTATTGTTTCTCTTGGAGTTCAAAAGATTCTCAGCTTCCCTTCTCAGCAGTTACATGGGGTTGTCTAGAGTATGATGCTTGCTCCACCCTCAAGGTGAGGTTACTAGGATGACAGGGTTAATCCTGGAGGCATGGTTTAGGATTAGGTATGTTCCTGTCTCTTCTCTGAATGACAATTACTCTGGAGATTTTTAAATTAGTGCAGGTCCCAGCAATTGCTGGTCCACACTGGAAGACTGCACCCAGGGAACCTCCTTTGGGTTCCACTTTTGTGGCATAGGAACTAGTTCTAGACCCCATGATTCCTGGTCTCTGATTCAGTTTCTAAACTCAATCTCTCCTTCCTCTGCCCTTTTGAATTCCCAGTCAGGCATTTCTCTCCCAGCCAGTCCTGCAAGCAGCCAGATTGGAGGGAGAAGGAGAAGCTAAGTGGGTTTCCACAGCCAGTATTCCTCTCTCCATGCTTGATTATCTCCTGGTCACTCAGGCACACTCTATTGTGCAGCATGGGTTTATCTAGCTTGTTTTTTAAGCCAGATTTGGGTCTGCCAGAAATAAGCTACTCCAGGTACTGGCCTCTGTGCTGCAGCTACCAAATGGTTCCTTCCATTGTCCTCTGCACGCAGCTGCAAGATGGTAGCTTTTCTCCCATACAAGGATATTATGCAGTGCACCTTACTGTTTTAGTTAGGCAGTGACTCTTAACCTTTAAACTCTTTAATTCCTTTAATTCCCTCATTGCTTTACTGAATTCTTGGGGAAACTAATCTGGCTTGTGCTTCCAGCTGCTGCTGCAGCTATGATACTAAAGATTTCTTCCTTATTATATTATATCTAAACTCCTGAGTCCCTGAACTGTTTTGAGTGTCCAGTATTAAATTCCAGTAAAGTTCCCCCTAATTTCTGTTCATTCACCCACCTTGCTAAAAAGCTGCCTGTCTGCTTTTCTTGGTTTCATGCCACAGAGCCACCAGGGAAGCAATCTCTGTATTCCTCCATCTTCCTATCTGTGTATTCATTCTTTAACCCTTGTAATGGATGTTTTGGTGGCTGTCACCTAAAGACAGCTTTTCACTCCACCAGCTGTAATATTCTTCACTCTATAGTGTTGCTTGAAATATTTTCAACCCTCTTATTTAAATCTGTTCTTAGTTAAAATCTCTTCACAAATCTGACTATGCCTCCCTTTATCCCTTCTATTGTCCAGTGACATGATATTTATGTAAATTCATTGCAAATACCAAATAATATAGTTGGGAAGAATTACAGGTTTTGGAACCAAATAGACTTGAATTTTAGTCTTGATTCTAACACTTCATAGTGAAGATGTCTTGGGCAAGTTATAAAACTTCTGAGATTCTTCATCTTTAATCCAAAAATCTCCATATCACCAGGGTTTTACAAACACTAAATAAGATATAAAGCATGTAATTTGTAGTATCAAGTACTATAAGTTCTACTGTCATTTAAGTACTAGTATATTCCATGAAAGACTTCAGTGCTTGACTGGACAACCTATCCAATGCCTTGATCCACTGACTTCCTTGACTTCAAAAACCTCTTTTTATATTTTTCTTATACTTATCCTCATGACCATCTTTAGAACATGTCATCATCTGGAGTTACAACACTTTAGAACTTTTAAACTTCAATATCCCAAACTTGCATCATAATTTCTCTCCTTTCCTTTATTTCTTATATAAACTCTTATTGTACATTTACTTGAGGTTAGATATATCAAAATGAATGAGATAAATTTCTGTTCTCATGAAGCTCAGGGAACATAGGTAGAATGATAAGATATTAAGAATGAAACACTGAGGGCTGAGGTTGTGGCTCAGTGGTAAAGCATTTGCCCAGTATGTGTGAGGCACTGGGTTTGATTCTCAGCATCACACAAAAATAAATAAAATAGAGGTATTGTTTCCATCTAATAAAAAAAAAAAAGGATGAAACACTGAAGTTTGATCTGTAGACACATATGTGACAGTCAATGGATCTTGCTAAGAGTTTTATAGTCTTGTGAGATGACAGTAGTTCCTTCCCTCTTCCCAGCTCCTCACCAGAAGTGGCCAGGTGTAGATCCTCCAGCAGGAAGAGGAGAGAGCTTTTATAATCTGGGTGACGCCCGGGCCATGGACTGGCTTGTGCTTGGCCCTGGACCCCTCTGCTCAGCAGGAGGCGAAGGTGAGTAGAACCAAAGGCAGGATGGATGTTATTAGATATGCAAGGGTGATTTGGCTCCACTAGCACCTCCAGAAAGGCTGACTTCCCTGTTGCTGCCTCTCCAGCAAGGAGCACGGGCTGTCCCTTTGACAAAAGCAGGTCCACCACATATAAGAGTCGTTCAGTCTGCAGGACAGGAACAAAGCTTACTGTGGCAGCTCTGGACAGGACAGTCAACTAGTTGAAAATACCGTTCTATGGGGGCTTGTCTTAAAGCTGTATTTGGAGAACATTACAAGTGTTCTTATGAATGTGAAAATCAAAGAATGAGAGCTGGGCACAATGGCAAATGCCTGTAATCTCAGCAATTTGGGATGCTGAGATCAGAGGAGTCCAAGTTTGAATTCTGCCTCAGCAAATAAGTGAGATTACCAGCAAACTTAGCAAGATCCTAGCTCAAAATAAAAATACAAAAGTAAAAAGCTCTGGGAATATAGCTCCATGAGAAAGCACTCCTAGCACTCTTGAGTTCAACCCACAGTACAAAAAGAAAGAAATGAAATGAAAAATACAAAAGAAAGAAAAGGAGCAGATGGGCCTCACATGGGCCTTGAACATGGACTACTCCTAGTGTAGCCACTGAAGTCCAAACCCTAGCTGCTGACCCACTCTGCTTTATACCTGGGTAGATGGGTGGAAGGTGCCCAGAGTTCCCTTGACACGGCTGCTCAGGTACTGGCCAGTGAAGGGCACCAGTGTCCCATCTTCAAGGTTCACATGTAGATCAAACACTAAG
This sequence comes from Geosciurus inauris, assembly GCA_004024805.1. NCBI lineage: Eukaryota > Metazoa > Chordata > Mammalia > Rodentia > Sciuridae > Geosciurus > Geosciurus inauris. The sequence goes on from PVHX01023384.1 coordinate 7,513, forward strand.
GCCGAGTGTGGTGGCTCAGGGTAGTTGGAGATGCAACTAATAGAACTCCTCATGAAGGTATCAAAGAGGGGCCAAAGCCTGCTCAGATGGACACACAGGCAAAAGTATCAGTTATAAGAGTTCTATCTGTGACACACAATATACCTTATACCCACAGTGGTGTCCCATGAGTTTTAACTCCCATGAGCCAGTCCATCTCAGGCCTCTACATCGTTTATCCACTACCCCTATAGGTACCTGGAAGGGAGGTGGGCTCCAAAGCCCCAAATCAGGGCAAAAAGGAAGCTGCTGACAACCAGCAAATGCTCCCTATGCTTATTTGGCATATCATCACTGTCAGCCTGGGACTGGTTCAGAGAGCCACTTTTTGAAGACCTTAAGTGTCGGGTCACAGGATCACTAGAGTTGATGTCTTCTGCAGTAGTCACCAAGCCAAAACAGGAATCCAAGTAGGCAAAAAGTAGGAGGCAACAGGGAGGGAACAGTAGAAGTTGACCATATTACTTCTCACTCTTAGTCTCCTGGCCCAGCTCCACCAAGACCCCATACTTCTGGCTCCAGCTATAGCCCAGCTACCCTGAAGAACCCATCTTTCTTACATCAGCCCTCCATCTTCCCACCTGAATGTGCCTTCTTCTCATCTAGGCGCAGGTGGGGGTCAAGCAGACCATGCAAGATGCGTGCCAGGCTGGTGACTTCTGCCACCCCTGGGCAAACAGCCTGCTGCCCATGTACCTGCAATAGAGAACTGGCACCCTTGCGGGTAAGAAATCTGAACGTTGCAGGCACTACAACTTCAGCCAGGCGGTTGAGCTCAGTGATTGTCTGGGACTGCAAGCGGTATTCATTGGGCAGGGCTGCCATCAAGATGCTAAGCATACACTGCCAAGTCTGCTCCCCACCACACCAGACTAGAGCACAACGGCCCACCACTGTTGGGGACATGCCTGTTGCGTCTGCTATCTCCATCAAAAGAAATGTACCTGGGGGTCGTGCTATCTGTTGACCATTGGGTAGACTAAGCTGGGAAGAGTCACTCAGGAGGGAAGTAATGGAGTCCAGCCAAGCAGCACTAGAGGCCCCATCACATACTATCCAGTGCTGAATCCCCATCAATTCCTCTGCCTGCTCCTTTGGGCCCATACTGTTACAACGAGGGTCTGCCCGAAGTAGCCTGGGAAAGACACCATGGTGCCAACAGGGGCCCTCTAGGTATCCTAGAAACTCCTGGGAACTGAGTGCACTGGGGTAGAGGTGAGTAATTTCTACAGGTTGGCAGCCTTGAGTTGAGGTATTCTCCATAGCTGCCAGCCGATTCTGGATCTTAAATAAGCTGTGCCAACAAGCAGTCTTTCCGCTGCCTGCAGGGCCCAAGAGCAGAATGCCTGAGGCCCGGCTCAGTGCCTGACTCAGTTGCTCCAGAGACCCCAAAATGTCAGAGCCAGGATACAGGCCTACCTGTCGCAGTTCCTCCACCATCAGTGGCTTCATCAGCCTGTGTGCCACAGGCTGTGCCAACACTTGGCTAGCACTAGGGAAAATGCCACAGAGTAGCTCTTGGAGGTTGTGCAAGCGGAGCCCATCAGGTATGCTGAACAGTGGTGAGTGCAGCAGGGCACGCAGTAGGGCAGCCTCCTCCATGGCTGCTAGGCTGCAGGAATGCTGGGAGTCGACTTCCTCCTTACTGGTCTCATTTAGTGTCTGTATTGTATCTTCTAGTATCTGTTTGAGCAGTGGCAAGCGGGAGGGCAGATGCCCAGATACCAGCTCACGCTCTAAGGAGAAGAATTTGGATAGACGGGCAGCCATGCGTGAGGCACCACGCACACCTGCACCCAGCAGGGTCAGCTCTGCTACTTGCTGAAGGTCAGGCAGTGCCAGTGCCACAGGCCTCAGTAGCAGGTGCAAGTTGGCAGGCACAACAGGGCTCAGGGCACGCAGCGTCAGGAGACAGCCGTAGCCAAGGCACATAGACACATGATGTTTCTCAAAGAAGCCAGTGCCAAGGAGCTGAGGCTTAGTGGGATCTATGGTGCTGATGCTTTGGGAAGCCTTCCGGTATAGTGGGGCATAGAGGTGCTGCAGTTCAGCCAGGCGCTGGCCCAGGGCAGAGAGCAAGCCAGGAGGCAAGTGGTGAACTGCTTCCAATAACAGCCAGGCACCACCCTGCAGGGCACCATTCAGGTAGTTGCTCAGGCATCGGACCTCTATCTGAGGCAAGCAGGGCATTATTACCAGCTGGCGGCCCAGAGCCCGTGCCAGGCTATTCACCAACCCTGTCTTACCCACACCATCAGGGCCCAGTAGAGTCCCACAAGCCACCTCCTCTAGTGCCAGTAATAGACCCAGCACTGGCCGTTCAGGCAGCAGGCTGGGTAGAGGCCTCAGTCTGGGACCCAAGTACTCATAATTGTATAGGAAGGACCGGCCCAGCACATCTATCCAGCATGCAGCTGGTGACAGAGAGGATTTCGTAGATACAACAGTCTTAAGATTCTGCAGGGGACTTTGGGGGATAAAGTGAGGTGAACCCAGGTGATACTTGAGTTGGCGGGCCCAATGAAAGTCTGTCAGATCACTGACATGGTGCTTTTTTAACAGTTGTGCTATATCCCGGTGAGTCACTGCCATAACTAGTAGAGCACTAAACAGGCTAGTTTGGTGGACAGATGTTAGAGGCTGCCCACCCTGGGAGTTCCTCTGGGCTCTCATAAATTTTACCAGTACCTCTAGCTTGCTTATATTCCTGGAAGTCATGGCTAGGGTCCCCCACTCAAGCAGAGCCTCCTCCATCTCAGCTCGCCACACCACCTCTTCTGCCACCAGTATGCACTGCCATGGGAAGGCCTGGATTAAATCTAGCCAGTGCTGAACATTTAATTGCAGGGCCAACTGGTTTTGCTGAGGCAGCTTCTTTAAGTCCTCACCAAGGGAAGGGCCCAGAGTAAGGCGAGCAGCCACACAGTCCTGCAGTTTGTACACTAGTACTGAGTGCAGACACTTCTCCAAAGAGGCCAGCCACTTGGGGAGATCTGGATGCAGAAGAAGGGGCTCCTGCAGCTTTACCTCCTCCCGACCTGCCCCTAGCACAGCCAGTGCCTCTACCTGAGTCTGTCTGCTTAGACTTGACTCCTGGTCATCCATGTTTTTCTCATTATTTTCAGGGATGGACTGGAAGCTCACAGCATGAATATGAGGAAAGCAGCGTTTTACCCATAACTGGGCTTCACATGACTCTAGAGGGGCAGCTAGCAAGGCCACGAGCTCACTATCACTAAGGAAGAAAAGGCGGGGGAAATGGGCACATACACCATACAGCACATTCTCTAGAGCCATGATGATGCTCTCCAGCTCCACTGATCCTGCTTGCAGAAGTTGTTGTAGCTGCTGGCCTTGGAAATAAGGGCTCCTCTTGGCACTGGGCACTATAAGTGACAGAACCATGGGGTCAGCTACAGAGATACGCATCAGGGTTCGATATTGATCATCCATGGCCTTGAAACGAGCATTCTGTGGTGAAGGAGATGGTAAAAATGAGTGCAAATGTGAAGTGGCAACTCCTCTCTCCACCTACTATTCAGGAGCCTTTGCCCACTCTGCCTCCACTCCATTCCCTACCAGATCAGCACTGGGAAACTCGATCTTCATCTCATGTAGAACTTTGTTCATAAAAATCCACTTCTGCTGGAACGTCACCCACACCTCTAGCAGGGCACCTGTGTAAGCAGCCAGAGAGACACTGGAGGGAGACACTAGAGTTCTAGCTTCTGCAAGTAGGTCCAGCCTGCTGCTGACCTCTTGGGTGTCCCATAAGCCCAACCAAAATACTCTGCTCATCAGGACCCAGGGACCATATTGAGGGAAACAAAACATTCATTGTAAATAAAGACCTGGTCACCTCATGTGAAGAAATATCCCTGAAGGAGATTCTCAATCTGTCCTTCAGATATTCCCCCATCCAGCTTCCACCTCTCACCCCCATCCCTCTTGGCCATTCCACCTCAGGTTCCATTCATCAGCCCAGTTAGAGTCCTGCACTCACCCAGGCCATGCATGATGGTCACCCACTCCAAAGCTACTTTGCGTAAGTCTCCTGACTTTTGGATGGCCAGCATCTTGAACAATGTCTGAAGACTTTCCTGAATAGAATCTTGTAGGCTACTGTAGTCTACAGAGGAAAAAGCTGAGGTGGCATCATTCCATGTGGAAAAAGGGTAGGGGTTAGGGTAGGAAAAAGAAGACCCATGTAACCCTTCTAGTCGAGGCAATTCCAGAGACTTTGATCCCTTTCTTCCTTTAAGGATTACATTGTTCAATATGGTAGAACCAGTAAAACAAAACAAGGAAAGAAGAAACTCTCCTTCCCTTCAAGCACTGCGGGCAGACACCAGACCAGCTGATTTCCCAGGCTACCTACTATCAGTATCCACCTAGTTCCATGGAAGTTCTTTGAAGAACTAGAGCCTCTAGCCTGGGAAGAGGGCTCAATTGTTCTAGTCCCTATATAGTATTTCTACAGCAAGAATTACCATTCTGAAATAAGAGGGATCCTAGTAGAAAAGCTGAAACCAGATTTTTCTCTCATGTTCTCAACATTGCTATCTGATACTGCAAAGAGTTATCCCATCATTCCATGTGAGACTAGGACTGGAAGTAAGGTAGGTACACTAACTAGAGTAAAGATGGTAGAAGAATTGAGAGATAGATGGAGGATTCTTCATATATCCCTGATGGGAAAAAATGCTTGGTATCCTGCTGTCAAAGTGAAATAACTTATATTCTACTCTTTAGAGAAAACAATATTAGAGCATTAACTTCCCACCTATCTCTTAACTGATCTTTTCCCTGTGTGAGGGGATGAGAAGGCCCATCTCTTATTCTCTAAGGGATATGAGGTAGGCCATAATTCATACAGCTACCCCAGCAAATGCATTTCAAGTTTCTTCCACACACACACACAAATCTCAAATTCTCAACTGATTTCGGGAACGTTGTAAAGAAGTAGTGTGAAGTCTCACTTGACCTAGTCACAGGAATGTATGTCAACACAGTATATCAAAAACACAGGGTTTTTTTTTTGGGGGGGGGGGTGTAATAGTTCAGAGACTGTACTTTCCTTGCCATATATCCCCCTGTTTTCATTTTGTTAAAAATCTCCAGAGGAAAATCAATGGCTAGTAGGTATCCCTAATGTTGCAACAACCTGTCTTCCTGGGGTAAGAATTAAATACAAATAACCTTGAATGGTAACAGCATAAACTCATCAATCAAAAGACACAAACTGGCAGATTGGATTAAAAAGCAAGACCCAACAATATGCTGTATCCAAGAGACTCACTTCATAGGCAAAAACATCCATAGACTGAAGGTGAAAGGATGGGAAAAAACATATCACTAATATGGATCATGTGAACAATAAGGGGTTTCCATCCTCATATCAGATAAAATGCACTTCAAGCCAAACTTAATCAAAAGGGACAAAGAAGGACAATTCATACTGCTTAAGTGAATTATACATCAAGAAGATACATAACAATTATAAATATTTATGCCCCAGACCATGAAGCATCTATGTACATCAAACAAGCTCTTCTCATTTTCAAGAACCAAATAGACCACAACACAATAATACTGGGTGATTTTAACACACCTCTCTCACTACTAGACAGATCTTCCAAACAAAAACAAAATAAAGAAATTATGTAAATAAATACAATCAATAATTTAGACTTAACAGACATATATAGAATTGTTGGGAGCAAAAAGCCCTGGGTCATTTCCTGATCGGCTCCACTTCCTGGTTAAGCAGGAGCACCGAAAAACCCGCTGGCGCCAAAACTTACCCGTGCGCGCCAAAGCAGTGAACCTCCCCCTTTCGATACCACCTGTTTGCACTGACCAATCGTCCTGTGACAGTCCTTTCCTCTCCCCTCCCCCTCCTGAGCATACATATATACCACTGTTCTTAAATAAAAATTTGGAGGTTTGATCAGAATCCTGTTTTGCCTCTGTTCTTTCGCGCCCCTTGTTTGTTTCATTCTCTTAGGCGGTTCCCATGTGTCCCCGTTGTTGCCCCGTGGGTTGGGGCATAGAATATTTCATCCATCAATGAGTGAATAACTGTCTTCTCAGCAGCATACAAATCTTTCTCTAAAATAGACCGTATTTTATGCCACAAAGCAACTCTTAGTAAATACAAAATAATGGAAATAATACCCTGCATTATATCAGATCACAATGAAATGAAATTAGAAATCAATGATGAAATAAAAAAAAGAAGCTACTCTAACAAATAGAAACTAAATGGTATGCTATTGAATGATGAATGGATAGTAGAAGAAATCAAGGATGAAATAAAAAAATAAATGAGAACACCAATACAACATATCAAAATTTCTGGGACATTACGAAAGCAATACTAAGAAGAAAATTCATTGCATTGAGCTCACTCATTAAAATAATAAAAAGTCAACAAATAAATGAGCTAACATTACATCTCTAAGCCCTAAAAAAAGAGGAACAAATCAACACCAAAAGCAGTAGAAGACAGGAAATAATTAAAATCAAAGCTGAAATAAAAAATGAAATTGAAACAAAAGAAACAATTCAAAAAGTTGACAAAACAAAAGGTTGGTTCTTGAAAAAAAAATTGATAAACCCTTAGCCAACCTAACAAAAAGAAGAGACAACTAAATTACTAAAATTTATGATGAAAAAGGAAATATCACAACAGATACTACTTAAATACAGAATATAATTAGAAGCTATTTTGAAAATTTATACTCAAATAAAATAGAAAATTTTGAAGACATCAACAAATTTCTAGAGACATATGAACTACCCAAACTGAATTAGGAAGACATACATGATTTAAACAGATCAATTAATTTCAAGTGATGAAATAGAAGACACCATCAAAAGCCTATAAACTAAGAAAAACCCAGGACAAGACGGATTCTCAGTTTAGTTCTACAAGACCTTCAAAGAAGAATTAACAAAAATACTCCTCAAATTATTCCATAAAATACAAAAGGAGGGAAGCTTCCAAACTCATTCTATGAAGTTAATATCACCCTGATACCAAAACCAGATAAAGACATATCAAGGAAAGAAAACTTCAGACCAAGATTCCTGATGAACATAGACACAAAAATTATCAATAAAATTCTGGCAAATCACATACAAAAACATATTAAAAAGATGGTGTACCATGATCAAGTAGAATTCATCCTAGAGATGCAAGGTTGGTTCAACATATGGAAACCAATAAACATAATTCATCACATCAATAGACTTAAAAACGAGAATCATGATCATCTCAATAGATGAAGAAAAAGCATCTGAAAAAGTACAATACCCCTTCATGTTCAAAACACTAGGAAAACAAGGGATAGGAGGAACATATCTCCACATTGTAAAAGCTATATATGCTAAACCCAAGGTCAACATCATTCTAAATGGAGAAAAATTGACAGCATTCCCTCTAAAAATTGGAACAAGACAAGGATGCCCTCTTTCACCACTATTTCTATTCAACATTGTCCTGGAAACTCTAGCCAGAGAAATTAGACAGGAAAAAGAAATTAAAGGGATATATATGAATAGGAAAAGAACAACTCAAACTATCACTATTTACTGATGATATGATTCTATATTTAGAAGACCCAAAAATTCTACCAGAGAGCTTCTAGAACTCACAAATGAATTCAGCAAAATAGCAGGATATAAAATCAACACCCATAAATCAAATATATTCCTATTTATCAGCGATGAATCTACTGAAAGTGAAATTAGCAAAACTACCCCATTCATAATAGCCTCAAAAAAGTTAAAATACTCGGAAATCAATCTAACAAAAGAGGTGAAAGACCTCTACAGTGAAAACTACAGAACACTAAAGAAAGACCCTGAAGAAAACCTTAGAAGATGGAAAGACCTCCCACGCTCCTGGATAGGCAGAATTAATATTGTAAAAATGGCCATACTATCGTTATATAGATTAAATGCAATTTATATTAAAATCCCAATGACATTCTTTATAGAACTAGAAAAAGCAATCATGAAATTCATGTGGAAAAATAAGATATCCAGAATAGCCAAAGCAATTCAAGAAGAGTGAAGCAGGAGGCATCACAATACCAGACCTTAAACTATACTACAAAACTATAGTAACATAAATGATACTGGCACCAAAATAGACGTGTAGACCAATGATAGAATAGAAGACACAGAAACAAACCCACATAAATACAGTTATCTTATACTATACAAAGGCACCAAAAAACACATTGGAGAAAAGATAGTTTCTTTAACAAATGGTGCTGGGAAAACTGGAAATCCATATGAATAGAAATGAAATTAAACCACTATCTCTTACCCTTTATAAAAATCAACTCAAAGGAGATCAAGACCTAGGAATATGATCTCCAAGAGAACCTGCACCTAATAAAAGAAAAAGTAGGCCCAAATCTTCATCATGTTGGCTTAGGACCTGACTTCCTTAACAAGACTTCTAAAGTGTATGAAATAAAATCAAGAATCAATAAATGGGATAGATTCAAATAAAAAGCTTCTTCACAGCAAAGGAAATAATCAACTACATGGAGAACCTAAAGAATGGGAGAAAATCTTTACCACACACACATCAGATAGAGCATTAATCGCCAAGATATATAAAGAACTAAAAAAAAAAAAAACCTAAAACCTAACACCAAAAAATACAAATAACACAATCAATAAATGGGTTAAAGAACTGAACAGGCACTTTACAGAAGAAGAAATATGATTGGTCAACAAATATATGAAAAATGTTTATCATCTCTAGCAATTACAGAAATACTAATCAAAACTACTCCAAGATTTCATCTCACTCCAGTCAGAATGGCAATTATCAAGAATACAAGCAATAATTAATGTTGGTGAGGATGTAGGGGAAAAGGTACACTCATAAATTGCTGGTGGGGGCATGGTGGCACATGCCTGTAATCTAAGCACTTTGGGAGGCTGAGACAGGAGAATCACAAATTCAAAGCCAGCCTCAGCAACAGTGAGGCACTAAGCAACTCAGTGAGACTCTGTCTCTAAATAAAACACAAAATAGGGCTGGGGATGTGTCTCAGTTGTCAAGTACCCCTGAGTTCAATCCCTGGTACCAAAAATAAATAAATAAATAAACAAATAAATAAATAAATAAATAAATAAATAAATGAATGAATGAATGAATAGCTGGTGGGACTGAAAATTGGTGCAACCATTATTGAAAGTGGCATGGAGATTCCTCAGAAAACTTGAAATGAAACCACCATTTGACCCAATTATCCCACTCCTTGGTTTATACCCAAAGGACCTAAAATCAGCATACTACAGTGATGCAGCCACATCAATGTTGATAGCAGCTCGACTCTCAATAGCTAAACTATGGAACCAACCTAGGTGCCTTTCAATAGATAAATGAATAAAGAAACTGTGGTATATATTCACAATGGAATATTACTCAGCCTTAGAGAAGAATGAAATTATGGCATTTGCCAGTTATTGGATGGAGCTGGAGAATATCATGCTAAGTGTTAAATAAGCCAATCCCAAAAAAACAAAGGCTAAACATTTTCTCTGATATGCAGATGGTAATTCACAATGGGTGGGGTTTATGGAAGAACAGAGTTACTTTGGATTAGGTAGAGGGGAGTGAAGGGAGGGCAGAGGTTATGGGGATAGGAAGGATAGTAGAATGAATCAGACATTATTACCCTATGTACATATATGACTACACAACTGGTGTGATTCTACATCATGTACAACCAGAAGAATGAGAAATTATACTCCATTTATGTATGATGTGTCAAAGTGCATTCTAGTGTTACGTATAAATAATTAGAACAAAAAAATGAGTTATTATAGAATGTCAGAAATAGTTTATGTAGCATTGAAATGATATATTTTGAAAACTTTCACTAAATTTTTTGCTTATGTAAAAATTAAGACATAAATTTTCTTGTAATCACTCCTTCAAACTTAGCTGTAATATTGTGAATTGTGGAGTATAATTGCATTATTTTCTACAACTTAACTCATTTTACTTATTATTTCCTTTTTGACTCAACAGGCATTTTACAATTTTCTAGTAGCAGAACCTTCTTATATTATTATTCAGTATTAGTCTATTGTATTAAATTAGGAAATTATGGTTTGTATCCTTTCCACTTTGTGACATGGTTAAAATTTCTGTTATGAGTTAATAGTCAACAATCACAAATGTTTCATGCTGTTTGTGAATGGAGTGTATACTCTTTTTAAAAAAATAAAGTCAATACATACCTAGAAGATATGCTTTACTGAAAAAAAGTTAAATACATAAGTTTCATCATATTGAGATCATTTGGGTGAATGAAGTCACTAACTTAATAATATATGGCCACCACAAAACATGGTCCTTGCTTGTAATACCAGCTACTGAGGCAGGAGGGCTGCAAGTTCAAGAGTAGCCTAGGCAACTTAATGAGATTCTGTCTCAAAAAAATGGCTTGGGATTACAGCTCAGTAGTAGAGCACTAGCCTAATATGCAAACCCCTGGATTTAATCCTCAGTACTGAAAAAAATGTGGTCCTGATTAACATGGCTAGAATTGATAGGAAATAAATCCTAGTGCAGAGAGGAGAAAACCTGTAGATAGAAGTGTTTGCTGCAAATGCCAGCTCAAAAATAGAAGAGAAAACTAGGAGAGAGCAAAGGTCTAAGAGCTCAAGTAAGAACCAGGAGAACCTAGGCTGGTGTCTGAAGGTATGCTCAGAGACAGCTCAGGGCCCAGACGATCAAGAGCCTGTACCCTGCACTATGAATTTTTACTGATTATGTTTAGTAGCAGGGGACTCTGAGGATGGTGCCTAACAGTAGTAGAGACCAGGTAGAAGGAAATCTGCAAAGAGGAAATGAGTCAGAGATAGGCAAAAGGATCAATGTAAAATGTGCTCAAGTCAAGTACGGGAATTGAATGTCCTGTGAATCTTAGTACAGGTATAAACTTCAGATATCCAGCCTTGGTGTCTGTCAGTCAACACCAAAACTTAATAAAGGAAATATGAATGAGTCAGTACCATTTGTCAACATGCTCCAAAGAACTGGGAAATGCATCCCTAACCAAATACTGGACATGGAGAAGTGATATTAGACATAGAGAGGTGATAAGGATAAAGATTTGGGTGATAATGGACCATCCATTTTAAAGGAGAAGACATATACATTCTCTTGTATGCAGAAATTGGACCAGTTACACACCTTGCCCAGTTAGACTTACATAGCTCAAGCCTATCCATTTTTCTCTTTCCCCGTTGCTACCATCCTAATCTAGGCTATTACTTTTCACTTGGATTAAACCAATTGGTCTCTTAACTGATTTTCCAATTTCCAGTCTTTGCCTCCCTTCAACTTAGTCTCTATATTAAAATCAAAGTGATGTTACACTAAAATTTGTGTCTCCTCCACATCCACATCCACACAAACAAAAGCAAACAAACACTGGCAGCTTTCCATTGTTTTTATGTCATTGAGTAAATTCTTAATGTAGCCTACAAGACGCATGATCTGACCCCTCCAACTCCATCTGTCTCTTTTCTTCTTCTAGTATTGTTTGGGCTCCAGTGAATTAGAAGTTCTTTTAGTGGGTACTTCCATCCTTACCATAAAATATACTAAGGGCCAAGACTCAACTGATAACCATTCTCAAGCTGTTCTTTAAAAGATCCAAACATTTTTTACATATATTTTTAGTTGTACATGAACACAATACCTTTATTTTTTTAATGTGGTGCTGAGGCTCAAACCCCGTGCCTCACATGTGGTAGGCAAAGTGCTCCATCACTGAGCCACAATCTCAGCTCAAGATCCAAACATTTTTTGCTTTCACTAAACTGTTTGCTCATCAAGAAACAAAATGTGTTTGCAAATCTATTTACATGAGTTATGTTATAATTTTAACTATAGAATTAATCTAATATTGTGGTAACTACTGAAGTATTATAGGACCAGTTACTATTTCTGTGGAAATTATAGAAAGCTTCAGTAAAGGCAAGCTGTTATTAGGTACAGGCAAGTCAATTTTTTAAATTGGGAAATTATAATAACAACATCTAGAAAATTTCTGGGCTCAGGTAACTTTTTGAGTGTCTTCACATTACTACCCAACTTCACAGAAGTGAAAATAGAAATAGTAGATAATGTATTAATTCAAGAAAGGCAATGAAAAGCAATCAGTGGACCCCAAATTAAAAGAAAACCTCTTGTCCTTAGGATAAAATGTTAGTAAGTAAATGTACATGTACATGTTTTAAGCTAAAATAAAACTCTTAAGTCATATATATATATCATATTTTTTTTATTATCCTATTTAACTACTTCTTTGGATGAACCAATTGGGTTCTAATTATACTAGATAAGAGAATTTCCCCTCTACTGGCAATTTCCCAACTGTATCATTTTGGATGCTTAAACATGTGTTGTTTCCTGTCTGGCATACTATTCTCATCATGCAAGTTTGGCAAACTCCCACTGCTTCAAAAACCAGCATAAGGCCTCTGCCTAAAGGGAGACTTCCCTAATTCTCCCAGGTTCTTTGAGCTTATCCCCACTCCAAGATTCTACTGCCCTCAGTAAGGTTCACCATCATGCACTTATCTTTATGCTATAGTCTATCTCTCCTTGGACTGAGAGTTTCCATGGGACAGGGCTGCCCTCTGTAAATCTCAGGGTCTTTTGTGTTTGGCACAGGAGGCTGGTGAATTCAATGAGGGTATGAGTGAAAGAGAGAATGAGTGAATGAGACTGAAACATTAGGGTGCAATCTAGAGGACAAAGCATTGAAAGATAGAAATAATCACAAGTACAACCTTTTTCTGAGTACATCCAGGAAAGGATAGGACTGTCTCTGAAGGAGCCAGGCCTTGGGTAGGGAGAGGAAGATGGATGTGTGTGCGTGTGTATGTGTGTGTGTGTGTGTGTGTGTGTATGTCTGTTGCGGCAAGGGACAGAGATCCCATGGAGATTAAGAGTATGGAGCTACATGGAAGACAAAGTGTCAGAACAGACTGATCCCTCAGGCTACCCAGTAATGATGAGGCCCTAGCTAATGAAACTATATATGCTGGGCAAAGGGGAGGGAAGCGAGGGGAGGGGAGCATGGGGGTAGGAAAGATGGTGGAATGAGATGGACATCATTACCCTAGGTACATGTATGGCTGCACATGTGTTGCAACGCTATATCATGTACAACCAGAGAAATGAAAAGTTGTGCTGCATTTGTGTACAATGAATCAAAATGCATTCTGCTGCCATATATACCTAATTAGAATAAATTAATTTTTAAAAAATTTTTAAAAATAAAGAAACAAGATCTGGCAGGGCTTGGTGATATAATAGATGAAAATGGTCCCAGGCAGGAGGCATTCATAAGGTCACAAGGGCTGAGTCTCACCTGAAAGAATGAAGGTGCCACTATCTTTGCCCACTATTTCCCACAGAGGGCTGCGGAGGGCCTGCCTCTTGTAGTGCTCTGAGGCTGGGGGCTCATAGGGCACATTCAGGATAAAGTTGAGCAGGCGTAGCTGGCGCGTTTCCCAGTACTTCTGCAGCTGTTGCAGGCTCTCTTGTGCTTGAATTCGTTCATTCTCACACTGCCAGACCTGGAACAGCTGGGTCTCAGATGCCAGGACTGGCAAATGGCTCAGGCAAAAGCTTTAAAGCAAGGACTTAGGGACTGAGTCTGAGACAGAACTCAAGGGACAGGGTTCAGGTAGTAAAAGTCCGAGAGATGGAGGAAGAATGAAACCATCAGGCTTCAAAGATAGGCCATCAGCAGTACTACTTTGGCCCAGGGCCACTGTGTTGAAACCTACCCCTGTGCAAGGCTCTCACTGAGCAGATAATACTTGGATCAGCTTGTGCTCTTTGGGGACAGGGGAAACATTAGGAGACATCTACCATTCTGTGCACCTACCACTTCGAGGTTGCTACCCATTTCCTTCCCCCAGGGAAAACATTCAGTCATATAGTGTCTAGAACCACTCATCAGATCTTCATCTGAAAACTGAAGGACTTTGTTCCTACATGCCAACATCCACTGTCCCAATGTCTCAAGGAACTACCAGGCCTTAACTGACTCTATTACATGTACTGGGCTTGGACCACCTCTTTTTACTCCCTCCTGTAGGCTCCACCTGGTTGATTCGATCAGCAAACTCCAGCAGCGGACAAGTGAGCAGCTGGCCCAGTGTCAGGAGTTCCATATTGTGAAGAACGTTCAGCCCTAAAGCTAGAGGTAGAAGAGACAAGTCAGAAGAACACCCAGTATATGGAAGAGTATATCCCATATTTCAGAGTTCAATTCTACCCTGAGTCCAGATGCAAGACCCAGAGCCTAGCCCAGTTTAGACCCCAGACTGCAGATCTTAATACATAAGAGCTCAGAACTCAAGGTCCAGCGCACAGTTCAGAGCTCAGAACTAAGACCCCAGCCAAAGTGCAGCCACTGTCATCCCCCCACTCCGCCAAGTCAGCAAAGAGGAATCTACAAGATTAGAATTTTCTTATCTGTTGAAGAAAGGATATTATGGTATGTAGGGAAAAGCAGAGAGCAACCTAGGGAGGAAAGATGTTTCCAGCAAAAGCAGCAGGAACTAAGTTGTTTCATTGCTATACACTCTGTATCCTCCCTTTCCCCTCCCCTCTGACTCTAAACAAACATACCTCTCAGGAGGGATTGGTAGTTAGGGTTCTGCAGCTGAAAGCTGCCCAGTTTGGTAAGCAAGGGCAGATAGCTACGGAACTCTTCCAGCATGCGCATGCAGCGTTGCAGCACTGGACTGTGCAGTCCCAGGGTGCTGCTCATCCGTGCTGCCTCTGTCAGCCAGCTATCTGTCTTCTCCTGGGCCATAGACAGGCTGAACTGAAGGAAGAAGGGCTCACTCTCAGCTTGAAACCCTCCCCTAGCCCCACCCTTGCAATCCTCATTCCCAGGCAAGAGCTCTAAGGAGGTGTATCAGCACCTTGGCGAAAGCCATGCACTTCCATTCGCTGATGTTTTCAGAGATCACTCGGTACAGATGCCAGATGCGCTGCTGCAGTACGATAGGACGAGTCCCACAGATTGGTAGGGGCACCGGACTGTCATCCCCTGTGGAATAGGGGTGGCTAAGACCTGAGCTAGTTGGGGAATAGTTAGTCAAAGCCCATAATGACAGAAAAAAGTGGTGTGTGTGTGTATGTGAATTACAGTTCATTCTTCCCGGGAACACTATTCCCTAAGAGAACAACATGGCTCATGCCCATGCCAATTCTAAGTCCTTGCTCATACAGCACCTTTATAATGAAGACTATATACACTGTCCCATAAAAGTTGTTATCTTCCCTCCCTAGCATTCTCAACATTTTTTTCTTCCCTGGATCAATTGTCACTTTCTAATATACTATATAATTTAGTTTTATTTTATGTTTATTATTTGTTGTCTTTTTCTTCCAACTAAAATGTTGGGTCCAGTAAAGAAGGGGTTTGTCATTTGTTCAATGTACCTCAAGCCTGCTACAAAGCAGGCACTCAACAAATGCGTGCTGAATGAATGAATAAGTAGATGAATAGCCCAAGGGAAGTCCAGGGAGATAAATACGAAAGAAGATCTGGCCGGAATAGGGATAAATAGTGAAGCTCCTTATTGTTTGCCATTGACAATTATTCCCTCAATTTGTCTTACAAGCTACTGCATTAGCACAATTCTCTCTCTCTTTTCTGTGGACATTTTCATAGTATCTATTCAGTAATTTAATCTATTCATTGCATTTTAAAATGCTTTATCTGGAAACGGTTTCAAAACTTTCAATTTTGCAAGGAAAAATAATCAAATGAATACTTTTTGGTAGATTCATCATTTATTAAAATTTTAACCATTTATTATTTGTATTCACATGCTCTCTCTGTGTATGGGCATGTGAACACAAACAAATATTTTTCTAAACTATTTAAGGGTAAGTTACATAAATCTTAGCTATCCCTTTACCCCAAAATGTATGCCCAAAGTATATACTTCCTAAGAATAAGAATACTACCTTATATAATCATACAATTATCAACTTAATTTTTTTTGTAGTGGGGATTGAGCCCAGGGGCACCCTAACACTGAGCTACATCCCTAGCCCTTTTAATTTTATTTATTTTTTATTTTTTGGAAAACAAGACTTCACTAAGTTGCTTAGGGCCTAAGTTGTTGAGTCAAATTAATTTTACTTAATGCAATATCAATATACCATAATTACAATTTTTTTTACATTCCACATTCCTCTATAGCACTGATTCCCCTCAGGTATAGCATATAATTTAGGGTCAAATATTGCTCTTACTTGTCATGTCTTTTAAGTTTTGAATCTGGAACATTTCCATAGATTTTGTCTTTTGAAACATAAATACCATATAGTCCTCTTTCTCCCTTTTTGTTACTATAAAGTTCTTCATGCTGTATTTTTATGATTTTTTTCACAATCTTATTCCATTCTCAGCTGGACCATAGCATAGGTGATTTGTGTCCTCCTCCCTGTGTGCTATCAGGAGGCATATGCCCTTTACTGGTGATCTTAATTTTGATTAAATTGTTGAATTTCTCCACTAATTAATTACTGTTTCTTTTTCTTCCTCAGTCTTTGGAGTTTGACTCTAAAATGGTTCAAATATTCTGCTCTTCATCAAAATTTCCCCAGATTTGGCATCCATTGATGATCCTTATTTGATCCAATATTTATTATGACTGTCTATGAAACCAAGCATTGGGGAGATTTTTGTGCATTTGTTTCATGTAGCTGAGGAAGGAGTTTAATTTCATTGCCAGGAGTTTGTAGCGTATAACTAATAGAGAAAGGATGTTCTCTTTCCTTACCAAGAGTTTGACAGTCAAGAGGACCTTGGAGTAGTTACCCCCATCTCTTTCCTGTCCATTGTATAATATGTAGCTAATCACTACAGGAACTGCCCAAAGAAATAATGATCTTTGTTTCTGAGACTTGCAGACACTGAAAACACCTCATGGCTAAGTAATCAGGATAGGATATATATCACCCAGCCCTTCTGAAGCTGGAAGATGCCCACTGGTCTGGGAACACCCACCAAACACCAATATAAGCCATACTCAGCCTCTTAGCAAGAATGACTTTGTAGTAGCAGTCCCCTTTCTTCTTGTTGAGCTGGCTTTTTCAATAGTAACTTTCCTTGCATCAACACATTATGCCTCCTGTCCCTCATTACTGAGAATTGAACCCAGGGGTGCTCTACCACTGACCTATATCCCCAACCCTATTTATTTTTTAATTTTGAGACAAGGTCTTGCTGAGTTGCCCAGGCTGGCTTTGAACTTGAAATTCTCCTACCTCAACCTCCTGACACTAGTATTACAGGTGAGTGCTGATGTACCCAGCTAACACCTTGTCTTTTGATTTGATTGACCAGACCTTTATTCCAGTAACAGTTACAGAATTTTACCACTCCAGCCCTCTCTTCACATTTGCCAGTTATTACAGTATTGTACTGTAAGCATGAGTCTATACTTACTTCTCTTTATTTATTTTGTATTGCTATGTATAATAAATTACTAGGGTTTTTTGATAATTTAGAATTTGTTACTATATTACTTAGTTGCTCAAATTGTCTTAGATTTGGCCCATTGGCATCCCTTCCATATCCTTGTGACAAGCTATCATCACTTTTTTAATCTAATACTTCCTTACTTTCTGGTATAAAATGATACTCATCTTGTACCTCCCCTACCACAGCCCTCAGAATCATCCATTACTCTAAGTAGCCCTCGTTCCTTTTAGTGGGGAACAGTATTAGAAATAGGTCTGAGCACAAAGTAGCTTTTGCTAGTGGATTATCTTTGTTTTTTGTCCTCTTCAGAAAATATAGCTAGGATACATAAACATGTATACACACATATAAACACCTGCTTGCATTCATAAACATGTATATGTATGCATGCATACACATAGAATAAGTGGGTACTTTAAAATACAATGAAAAAGATAAACTAGATACCATAGAAAATAGAAGTTTATAATACAAGCTCCCAACTTTTATCTAAAACTCAGAGGAAAGGAATAAAAGAATGTATAGGGTGCACTGGCAGGAGCCGCAGAGGGCCCAGATCCGCCCGCGGAAACCTCCACGGGTGTCCAGCAAGAGGGAGACCAGGAACTGCCACCTCGAGCCACTGAGGAGCCCAAACTCAGGGTAAGAGTCCCCCCAGACACCCTAGCGAGAGGCAGCCCTGCCCAAGGGCAGCCTGGGCCCGCCCCAGTTCTGCTCCAGAGTT
>PVHX01023385.1:0-25845 GCA_004024805.1 Geosciurus inauris
CATGAAATTCATTTGGAAAAATAAGAGACCGAGAATAGCTAAAGCTATCCTGAGCAAGAAGAGTGAAGCAGGAGGCATCACAATACCAGACCTTAAACTTTACTACAAAGCAATAGTAACAAAAACAGCATGGTACTGGCACCAAAACAGACATGTAGACCAATGGTACAGAATAGAAGACACAGAGAGTAATGCACATTAATACAGCTATCTCATACTAGACAAAGGTGCCAAAAACATACATTGGAGAAAAGATAGCCTTTTCAACAAATGGTGCTGGGAAAACTGGAAATCCATATGCAGTAAAATGAAACTAAACCCCTATCTCTCACCATGCACGAAACTCAACTCAAAGTGGATCAAAGACCTAGGAATTAGAGCAGAGACCCTGCGGCTAATTGAGGAGAAAGTAGGTCCAAATCTTCATCATGTGGGATTAGGCCCCAAATCCTTAACAAGACACCTATAGCACAAGAAATAAAAGCAAGAATCAATAAATGGGATGGACTTAAACTAAAAAGCTTCTTCTCAGCAAAAGAAACTATCAATGAAGTGAACAGAGAGCCTACATTCTGGGAGCAAATTTTTGCCACACGCACACCAGACAGAGCACTGATCTCCAGGATATATAAAGAGCTCAAAAACCTTAACACCAAAAAAACAAATAATCTAATCAATAAATGGGCTAAGGTAAAGCAGCCACTTCAATGTTTATAGCAGCACAATTCACAATTGCAAAACTCTGGAAGCAACCCAGATGTCCTTCAATAGATGAATGGATAAAGAAACTGTGGTACATATACACAATGGAATATTATTCAGCAGTAAAAGAGAATAAAATTATGGCATTTGCAGGCAAATGGATGGAATTGGAAAGCATTATGCTAAGTGAGGTAAGCCAATCCCAAAAAACCAAATGCCAAATGGTCTCTCTGATTAGTGGATGCTGATGAATAAGGGAGGTGGGAATGGGAAACATAAGAGAAATAGAGGAATACTGGATGTGACATGGGGGATGTGGGGGCAGGAATGGGGAATGGGTATAGTAAAGATGGTTGATAAAAAATATATATATAAAAAAAATTTTTTAAAAGTTTACACTAAAAAAAAGAATTAAACCAAATTTCTTTCTTTTGCCTGTATATAGTTGAGATAGTCCATTTTTTAATGAAAACTTTGAGAAGTGATCGTAATGAAAGAGTTTTTTAAATATTTGAGATAGATTTTCTTCCTCTAAATACCTCCCCTTCACTTTCTTCTCTTTATCGTTCTTTTACCACCAATTTTATGCATACTCTCTTAACATTTTTTCCTAAATTCCTTGTTCAGAACAAGCAGGCACACAGAAATAAATGTCAGGTGTAGCATCATGGACTCAGAGGTTCACAGAAATTGGGAGAGCTCACACTCCTGATGAAAGAAGATTCCAAAGTCAAGGAGATGTTCTCGTTTTCTTCCAGATATGACTAATACTTACTATTCTTCCAGATATGCCTAATACTAATACTTGTGCGCGCGCACACACACACACACACACACACACACAAATGGAAAGTGTATTTCATCAGTTACTGGAGAGGTCTGTTTTTATTACTTTAGTCATGATGTTAATTTGCCCTTACCTGATAACTCTGCCTTACATTTGTATGTATAAAATCAAGTTTGAATGAGCCCACGTGCATTTTGAAGAATTTATTTTCCAAAGTGGCAGCTTTTCTGCTTTAGTGAGCAGAAATATAAATTGACAATAGATAAAAAGTGGTCAATAAGAAGAGAGCCCATGAAAAACTTTCCTTTACTTGTAATGTTTTTATTTAGCCTGTAAAGGACTTGCTTTCTGAAGATAAAGAGATTTGGAGAAATAAATATATAGAGAAAGAAGAAACTTCATATTTCAGGACAAATTCCCTAAGGGCTCATGAATTAGATGTACTTTTATACTCTATATAAATATTCATAAGTAATTGATAATGAGTACTGAGAATTTGAAACACAAATTCCACACAGGTCCATATCTAGTAGTTGCAGGTTCTTTTCATCTTCCTCACCTAGGAACCATGGAAGGGATTCAGGGAGTTGCTCAGTGAAGCTTCTCTCTGGTCTCTAAAATCCCTCTTTTATTAGCATCAGCCCACATGTTTCACAATTAGAGAACAAATCCTTTGCCTCCTTTCTACCTCAAGGTAAAGTATCTAGTTCACTGGGTTCCTGTGCAGAATGGGAGAGTTCTCTTCATTTTCCAACATCAGTTCAGAATTCTTAATCTAACTAGAAATAAAGGAGCATATTTTAAGAGTGCTTTTGAGTTAAAAAATTAACTAATCTTGACCTACAGTTGTGGGATGTGAGAGAAAAGAAGGAAACCAGTAATGAATCAAATGTTTTGACTTGAATATGTAAGTGATTGTCATAGAATTCTATGCTTTTTATAAAAATGACTATAGTCTCTATTGGCTCATTTCAAAATTGCCCAAATGGTTCTTCTAGTCCTATGAAGCCATAATCAGATATTATTTGTGTATGTAAAATTAACAGAAGATTGAATAATGACTCAAGTGCCCCTAGGTTTTCTCCTACCTCCCTGTTTTAGGCTTCACATACTCAGATATGAGTAAGAGACTTCATCGGAACATACTTTGATATTTTCCATTGCCAGCCATTTACTGACAAATGCCATAATTTTATAGCTAATATTCCATTTTATACATATATATATATATATATATATATATATATATCACATTTTCTTTATCCATTCGTCTGTTGAAGGACACCTAGGCTGTTTCTATAGCTTGATCATTGTGAGCTGCTGTAAACCTGGATGTGGCTGTTTCACTGTAGTATGCTGTTTTTAAGACTTTTGGGTATAGACTAAGAAGTGGGTTAACTGGGTCAAATGGTGGTTCCATTCCAAGTTTTCTAAGGAATCTCCATACAGCTTCCCATAGTGGTTGCTCCAATTTGCAGTCCCACCAACTCAGTGAAATAAGCCAATCTCAAAAAACCAAAGGCCACATGTTCTCTCTGATTTGTGGGTGCTAACCCAAAACAAGGGAGGCAGGGCGGGGAATAACAGAAATCCACTGGACTAGACAAAGGGAAATTGAGGTAAGGTAGTGGGGAGGAGTTTAGAAAAGATAGTAACTTTGTATTTGTATACACAACCAGGGTAACTCCACATTATATACGACCACAACAGTGCAAACCTAAATAGAGTAAGTTATACTTTATATATGTATATTCTACCAAAATACATTCCATTGTCATGTATAATTAAAATAAAAGAATAAAAATATTAAAAAAATACTTTGATCAATTAGCTGAATGATCAATTAGCTGAATGAAAATGCAATAGGTCTTACCCTCTTGGTCATTCAAGAACCTCTATTTGTGATAAATGAAAATCATAATAATTCATAATTAGGCATTCATAATTCTCACAATATCCAATGCTTCCTCAAATTTCCCCATTTAATAGATACAGATATATAGATATAGATATAGATATAGATAGATATGAAAAACCCAAAGCCAACTTTATTCTGAATGGAATAAAGCAGAAACCATTTCCTCTAAAAACAGGAACAAAACAAGGATGCCCACTATCACCACTCCTATTCAACATCGTCCTTGAAGTTCTAGCCAGAGCAATTAGACAAAAAGGAAATTAAAGCTATACAAATAGGAATAGAATAGCTCAAATTATCTCTGTTTGGTGACAACATGATCCTATATTTAGCGGACCCACAAACTCCACCAGAAGACTTCTAGAGCTCATAAATTTATTCAGCAAAGTAGCAGGATACAAGATCAACACTCATAAATCAATCACGTTCCTATATTCCAATGATAAATCTGCTTAAACAGAAATTAGGAAAACTATTCCAGTCAAAATAGCTGAAAAACAATTAAAATACTTGGGAATCAATGTAACAAAAGAGAGGAAAGACCTCTACAATAAAAACTAAATAACACTAAAGAAAAATAAAGAAGACCTTAGAACATGGAAAGACCTCACGTGTTCTTGGATAGGCAGAATTAATGCTGTCAAAACGGTCATATTACCAAAAGCGCTATACAGATTCAATGCAATTCCCCAAAACATCCCAAGGGTGTTCTTCACTGAACTATAAAAATCAGTTTATGAATTATAATTTGGAAAAACAAGAGAATCAGAATAACCAAAGCAATCCTTAGCAAGAAAAGCAAAGCAGAAGGCATAACAATACCAGACCTCAAATTACAATAGAGCTACAGTAACAAAAACAGCATGGTGCTGCATGAAGGCCAATGGAATAGAATAGAAGACACAGAGACAAACCCACATTAATACAGTCATCTCACACTAGACAAAATGCCCAAAACATACGTTGGAGAAGAGATAGCCTCTTCAACAAATAGTTCTGGGAAAAACTGGAAATTCATATGTAGAATGAAATTTAACCTGTATCTCTCAACCTGCACAAAACTCAATTCACAGTGGACCAAACACCTACGGATTAGACCGGAGTATCTGTGCCTGCTAGAAAAGGAAGTAGGCCCAAATCTCCATCATTTCACCTTAGGAACCAAATTCTTCAACAAGACTCCTAAAGTACAAGAAATAAAATCAAGAATCAATAAATTGGATGGTATCAAATTTAAGAAGTTCTTCACAGCAATGAAACAATCAAGAATGTGAAGAGAGAACCTATAGAATGGGAGAAACGGCATTAATATCCAGGATATGCAAAGAACTCAAAAACTCAACACCAAAAAGTTACCAATAAATAAATGGGCAAAGAAACTGAACAGGTAAATTCTAAAAAGAAGAAATACAATCATCATTGTGTATATATACCACATTTTCTTTATACATTCATTTATTGAAGTGCATCTAGGTTGGTTCCATAGTTTAGCTATTGGGAATTGAGCTTCTATAAGCATTGAGGTGGTTGAGTCACTGTAGTATGCTGATTTTAAGTCCTTTGTGTATAAACCAAGGAATGGGATAGCTGGGTCGAATGGTGGTTCCATTCTAAGCAATGGAATATTACTCAGCCTTTAAAAAGAATGAAATTATGGCATTTACAGGCAAATGGATGGAGTTGGAGATATCAAAATAAGTGAAATAAGTCAATCCCAAAAAACAAAGCACAAAAGTTTTCTCCAATAAGTAGATGCTAATCCATAATGAAGAGGTAAGGGAAGAATGCAGGAAATTTGGATTGAATAGAAGGAGGGTGAGGAGGGAGGGGAGGGGAGGTGGAAGATGATGCAATGAGACAGACATTATTACCCTATGTATGGGTATGATTGCACAAATGGTGAGACTCTACATCATGTACAACCAGAGAAATGAAAAGTTGTGCTCCATTTGTGTAAAAAATAAAATTAAATTAAAAAAGAAAAAAATATAATCATCATCATGAAAAAATGTTCAACATCTCTAGCAATTAGAGAACTGCAAATTAATACTACATTCAGATTTCATCTCACTGTAGTCTGAATGGCAACAATCAAGAATAACAAGTAACAGTGTTGGCGAGGATGTAGAGGGAACCTTACAGTCATGTATTTTTGGTAAGACTGCAAATTAGTGCAACCACTCTGGAAAGCAGTATGGAGATTCCTCAAAAAACCAGAAATGGAACCAGCATATAACCCGGTTATCCCACTCCTTAGTATATATCCAAAAGATTTAAAATCAGCATACTATAGTAATGTAGCTATATCAATGCATACACCAGAACAATTCACAATAGCCAAGCTAAGGAGCTAACCTTGGTGCAGTGCCCTTTAACAATGAATGGATAAAGAAAATATGGTATGTATACAGAATGGAGTATTACTCAACCATAAAGAAGAATGACTTTAGGGCATTTGTTGGTAAATGGATGGAACTGGAGACTATCAAAGATAAGCGAAATAAGACAATACCCCCAAACCAAAGGCTAAATGTTTTCTCTGATAGGCAGAAATTAATACAAAATAGAGGGGTTAAAAAAGAACAGAAGAATGATCAGTGGAGTATACAAAGGGAAATGAAGAGAAGAGAGGAAGGATGCATTAGGGAAAAACAGTAGAATGAATCTGACCTAACTTTCCTGTGTGCACACATGAATATATCACAATGAATCTAACCATCATGTGCACCTACAAAACACTAAATTTTAAAAAAACTAGATAAATAGCAGAAAGATCAGTAGAGTAGTGGGCATGGAATAGGGAGTGTGAGGAAGGGAGAGAAAGGGGTTTACTGGGGACTAAATTAGAACAGATTATATCCCATGCCTTTATAATTGTGTCAAAATGAAACCTATTGTTATATATAACTAAAAAGAATTAATAAAAATAAAAAGACATGCATGCAATATGATTCAATTTATATGAAATCAAAATAGGGAAATACATAGTAACATGAAGTGGATTAAAGTTCACCAGGAACTGAATGAAGATACATAGAGTGACTGCTAATGGATATGAGATTTGGGAGGGGAAGATAGAGTGATAAAAATGTTTTGAAATTAGTGATATTGAATATGTAACTGTGTGACTACACTAAAAAGTTCCAAATCACACACTTTAAGAGGGAAAATAGTGTGGTCCATGTCTGATATAGTAACATATACATACTTCCACATATTTTATTTTTATTAATTCATTTATCTGTTTTCAACCTATTGGTAAAATAACCTAGTATGGAAGACAAGAGTTATAAATATGAAAAGAGAGCAGACTATGATGTTCCTTCTGGTGTTTGATTCATATGGTGTTGGTTTATATAAACTCAGTCATAGTAGATAGCGAAATATAGATAGATACATACATACACACACACACACACATATACATACATAGACAGATATTTGGGTGGGTACATGAGTGCATGTATTTTCTAGCTCTGTCTGAATGATTCTAGAAGAAATGGCATGCCCATAGGAATGAGTACTGTTAACCTCCAACCTGGTTCAGAATTACCTTTTCTTACTCATAGGATAAGACTCACTGAAGTAAAGATTGATAGCAAGTCTAGAAGAGAGAAAATTTAACATGAATGGGAAACAGTTTTGCACCATTAATTAAGGTAATGCTCAATAAGTAATGATGAGAAAAATATTGAAGGAATTCCCACTGACTAAACTATGGCCTCTTAATGATCAAAGTGATAAATGATATAGATAATAACAAATTATAAATAAAATATTCATAATATTGAGTAAAATATGAATTCATTAGTCTATATGAACATATATAAATAAATGAATGAATGATAAACATAGAATGTAAGAAGTCTCTTTGAATAGAATGACTAATAATAATAGAAAAATAATAGGGTTAAAATCATCAATGCTTGCCAAAATAAATTGATAGAATTTTGATGAGGAATAAGGGTTTTATACTCTCTAAAAGTATCTACCTACGAATTCCAGGTTAATAATAAATAACACACTAATTTGTAATGGAGAATCCTGGCAGACATCACTTGATCATGTGACAGAAGTCCATAATATTAACATTGGAACAAACTGCCTCCATCTGCCTCCGGTGACTAGAGAGAGTCACAGCATCATTTCTGTGAAAAAAAGCAAAATTCAAATCAAACCATGAGTAAACCCCAGACAATCTCAAATTGAGACACAATGTACAAAACAACATACCTATTCACTTTGGAAAATTGTTCCAGAAGGACAAAGAAAGCTTGATTAACTTTATCAGATTGATGGAAACTAACTGAACATGATAAGTAAATGCAAGATGTAACTTACACTAAATGTACTAAGAAAAAAATAACCATAAAGTATATTGCTGAAACAGTTGACAAAATTTAAATATGAACTGTGGATTGGATAATGCATTAAGAGTCAAGAGCTTCATTTTTCATAATTATTTACCCATAAAGCACAATGTGTCCAACTGACTCCCAAATGTTTCAGGAAAAAAATAATATTTACATATGTGTGTGATTACAAATATTTATACATAAATAGATGCTTTTGAGTGTGCACACACATCTGCCTGGAGAAAGAGAGTGCCCTGACAAATGGGACAAAATTGAAACTTAGTTAACATTAGTTAAATTAACATTAGTTAAATTTTGGTTAAAAGTATAAAGGGATTCTTTGCAAATGTTTTTTCTGTAAACTTGAAATCATAGGAAATTTTTTTTAAAAATTTTGCAGAGGAAGGGAAGAATACACAAAAATATTAATAGTAGTTAATAGTAGTTTGTGCTTTTCTAAGAGTGTAGACAACTTTTACTTGCTTCTTTTCTTATTGTACTCACATCTCCTATGTTAATAGTAGTTTGCTAATAACCAAGTGGAATAGTAATGGGCAAAGAATCCAATATCTTCCTTCTAAGCTCTGGGTTGCCACAGCTTTAGCTTGACTCCTACGGCAAAATATGGCATTGCCATATATATTTTTTTTCTCCTTTGTTTTTGATTTACATGCAGCATGAATTATAATTTTCTTTCTCTGAGACAACAAAAGCCTTAATTTATTCTAGAGATTGCCAGCAAAGGACAGACAATATCATACAATAATGAGTTCAGAGGCAAACAGTACTTGAACTGGGGCAGTCTGTTTCTCTTTATCATTTCACTCCTGGCTGTGAACTTTTTGCACAATAAAATAAGACAAGCCTGTTCCTTGTTGCTTTAGTCATCTTTTCAACATTGTAACCAAAAGCTTCTGACAAGAACAATGTAGAGGAGGACAAATTTAATTGGGGCTCATGGTTTCAGAGGTCTTAGTCAATAGACAGCCAACTCCATTGCTCTGGGCCCAAAATGAGGCAGAACATCATGGCAAAGGAAAGTTTTCAGACAAACAAGAAGTAAAGAGAGTGTTCCTCACTAGGGACAAAATATATACCCCAAATTCATGCCCCCAGTGACCCACCTCCTCTAGCAATACCCTATCAGCCTATAGTTAGCACCCAGTTAATCCCTATCAGTGAATTAGCACACTGATTAGGTCAAGGTTCTCATAACCCAATTATTTCATCTCTAAATGTTCTACAATTGTCTCACAAATGAGCTTTTGGGGGACACCTTATATATAAGCCATAACTCTTGGGCTATTATATTTTCACGGTAAATTCACAACTCTCCTCCTTAACCCTACCAAGAAAAACTAGTGTCTGGGTGACCATTTCCAAATCCCAATGTTAAACAGATGTTTCTACTTAGTGCCCATCTTTTGGGGTCTTCTCAGAGAAATGTAGCGTGTTACATCATTCTTAAAAACTAACTTCCCCTTCCTGTGTTTTGATCATCGACATATAAATGGTCCCTAATTAGGATTGCTTAAAATATCTCTGGCTGAATTTCTACTAGAACATATTTTGAAATTGGAAAATACTGACAAAACTTTCAGAGATATTTAGAAAATGCCCACAAACTGGGGGAAATATCATTTCTTTGGAATCTTTTATAACAAAGCACTTCTTTTACTAATAATTTGGTAGCATTGGACTGAAAGTCCTGGCTTGCCTAGACCAAAATTGCCCAAAAACTTAAGAATCATTTTTCATTCAAAAAGTTTGTGGTCGAGTTTTTTAACCAAAGAAAAAAGAAGTGATACAAAATGGCAAGTCTTAATTCCAAAATTAATTCTCTTGGGAAGAAAGTGATTCGAGCTACAGAAAAATTTATTCTAAATCATAAATAGCATTTTCAGTGTCATTAATAAAATTTTGTTTTAGCTTTGTTCTATACCAACAAGATGGCATTTTATTTTCCAGTTAAACATAGGACTTTATTAGCAGAAGCCTATTTGCCATGGTGGTGGTGCTGATTGCTATTTTAAGATAATTACGATTTACTTGATTAATTTTGCAAAAATGTTCTGGTTTTGATTTTAGGTCTCTTTAATGAAGGGATACAATTTCATAAATGAAATGATAGACGTTTTCATTTTTTTAAAATTTTTTTTAGTTGTAGATGGATGCAATATCTTTATTTTATTTATTTATTTGTTTGTTTGTTTATTATGTGGTGCTGAGGATCGAACCCAGTGACTCACGCATGCGAGGCAAGCGCTCTACCACTGAGTTACAGGCCCAGCCCCTAGACGTTTTCATTTTAATGACCCAAATATGTTGATAAGAACAAAATTATTTCAGCTCAAATTGAGGAATTATCATATTTGTACACATAACACAAATATTTTTGAGTGATAAAATTCTCTACACTTTTAACTGCATAAAATACTTTTTTGGATAGAATATAAAAGATAAAAAGAAAGTTAATATGAAGAAAAGAGCAGTAGAAGAGGGAACAAATAAGTTCCCTCAGGTCGTGAAAATAATTTTAATGTCTGCCCAATCTTGAATCCCAGAAGTGGCCATGGAGTAGAATTTTTGCCATTGAAGAAAGAGTTGCAGATGGTGAGTGTGCGTGCGCGCACACGTGGTATCAAGGAAGAAAGAGAAATTGGAAATGACTTTAAAACAGGGAAGGAGCATAGCAACTCTGAGGGTAATGTCTCTGCTTTCTAAAAACTATTTTCTCCATTTCCAAAGAAATCTATTGGTACACATTAAATCTTAGAGATCCAAAAGTTACAGATATTGATGTGAGTAAATGAAAATGAGATTCATCACTGAAACCAAGCCAATAACATACATCTTAGAATAGTGACAATATTATTTTCTTCTATCAACGTCTTCTCTTTGTTGTTTCCTTGTAAGAACTATGATGATCAGGTCACAAATAAAAATCTATCCAAATGGCATTAAGATGTCCTTGCTGAAGATGTCCAGCCACAATAAAGGTGAAATGATTGTGGCTGGTAATGAGTATACTTTAACTGCTTAATGATAAGACATTAAGGATACCTTAGGCACATGGAAGGATACCTGGTTGTACTAATATCCCATGAGAGGAAATGTGCTGGAGGAATAACAGTGCTTGCATTTTTAAATCTTTGTCTGTAGGTCCTCAGATTTGATCACCCATCCCCTTGGTACCTTTGAAGCATAGTCCTTTACCATTGTGTCATCCAGTATCTATTTTAAATAATAAAAAGGAGGCTAGTATTTATTCAGCACTATGTTCCACATCTGTACTTGCCATGTAAAATACATTATCTCATTGTTATATGCAAATAATAGTCCCTAAAATTGTTCCTAAACTCTGAAAATGTGTTACCTTATGTGGTAATAGGGTTATTGCAAGTGTGATTAATATTAAAAACACTGAGATGGAGACATGATTTTGGATTCTTCAGGAAGACTTCTTCTAATTATGAATCTTGATTGTCAGAAGGCCAGAAAGATGGCAGCCTAAAGGAGGCCTCTGCCTGACTTTACTGACTTGAAAGTTAGAGGAAGAGGGCCATGAGCAAAGGGATGTGGGAAGTCAGAAGCTGGAAAAAGCAAGAAAAAATATTTTACCCATAACTTACAGTAAGGAAGGCAGCTCTGCTGACATGTTGATTTTAGCCTAGTGAGATTCTTCTCAGGACACTAATATAAAAGCCACAGATCAGAATATACTTGGTTTGTCTAACCCACTGAGTTTATGGTAATTTTCTACAATATCAGTAGGAAATTAATATCATCATGAAATTCCTACAAAAATTTCAAGTGTACAACATTTTCTGTTTCAAAAACATAAAAAATGAAGCAAGAAACGATTTACATAACTTGCCACAGGTCACATAATAAACCAAATGCAAATGCAGAATTAATACCTAACACTTTGGTATTCTACAATCCCTGCACAATGATACGTTTTTTATGTGTGATACACAATTACCACTTCATCCTTCAGTGAAAATATTAGCTAAATAAATAATAAAGGCAAAAATTTGCAAATAAATATAATGAAATCATATGATTTTTTCTTGCTCGAAGTAATGAGACAATAATTGAAAGAAAACCTATGATCACTGAGTTATCTAGAATATTTAATGATCATGATGGAAGAGAATATTCTAATAGGTTAATTCAATATTTTCAATTCAGAATGAATAATTTATTGAATGTGATAATAAAAACAATAATTAGTGTTGGCAAGGATGTGGAGAAGTTAAAATCTTCATACTTTTCTGGTGGGAATTTAAAATGGCACAGTGCTTTATAAAACTCTTTGGGAATCCTACAAAAGTTAAACTAAAATTACCATATGACCCAGCAATTCCATTCTAGATATATATTCAAAGGAATTGAAAACAGGACTCTCTACAAATGTTCAGTGTAGCATTACTCACACGAAAAATAATCAACTGATGAATGGATTGAAAAACTATGATCTACCCATACAGTGGATTCTTATTTAGGCATAAAAATAAAGAACAGACTCAAGCTACAATATAGATAAAACTTAAAATGATTATGCTAACTTGAAAGACTATATATTATATAAATTTATTTATATAAAATGTCCAAAATTAGCAGATCTATAGATAAAGAATATCAGTTAATGATTACTGGGAGTTAGGAGGATTTGAGAAGTGGAATGACTACTAATGGCTATGGGATTTCTTTATGAGATGGTGAAAATGTCCTAGAATTAGGTAGTGGTCATAGTTGTACAACATTGCAATTATTCTAAAAATCACTGAAAAAATGAATGGTATGCTGTGTGAATTATATAATAAAGAAAAAAATTGAAAGAACACCTTTAGAAAACCAAACATAAAATGCTAAATCCAAGGAGTGTAAAATTTTATAAACAGTGTTAATATCTCTGGTACTTAGTCCTACAGTCTGAATAAACTGTAGTTATCATGTTCATGTTTGTTATTCTGCCACTTAGGATATAATAAAGGTCACTCTGAATTAAATTTAGATCATTTCAATGTCAATAAAAAGGATTTAAAATGTGTTTATGACTTTTAAATACCAAAAAAATATTAGAGGATATTAGACACAAATCATTTGAAGCTCAATTTATAAATGCAAATACATCCATATTTCAAGTTAAGTCTTTGTCCTTGTCTGAAGCTCTCTTGCTTGACTTGAATATTCTATCGATTTGCTGTCTCAGAGCTTACTAGTACATTATTTTAAAGCTTTATTTTCTAAAGCATTGCTGTTTATCCTAGAAAATCTGCAAGCACTATATCACATGAAAATTTAATTGAGACATATGTTTTATAATAAAAGATATAGCCTGGCATTATACCTAGCAAGATTTGTTCTATTTGCTTACATAACAATATCTCTATTGACTATACTCATTCATTGTTAATTAGCTTCTTACCAAAGGGAATTGGCAGAATTTCCATAATATTCTAAGCAAATAAAATAATGGAACATAAAGAAACTTAGAAGACTCTAAAGTGTCTACCATATTCCCAGAACTATTCTTCATTATGTAAGTATAGAATCAGTCTATTTTGGGATTCTAGGTCCTCCCCTTAAAGACAACGGGAACTGTGCCAACCTGCTAGGAACACAGGCATCATCAGCAAGATTGTCAATAGGAGGGAGATCCACAGACATTAATAAGACAGTCTGGGCCAGGAATTGCATAAACAACATTTCTAGTGAACGTATTTGAGGAAAAGTCTCTTTTCTTCCATGGAATATTTAACAAACAATATCAGACACACATCAGACACATTAAATATGATCCCTGGAAATCCTCTTCTTGATTTTAATAACTACAAATTTAGAAATTTGCTCACAGGTAAAATGTTGGTTATTTAATTTCACTTTTTAAGTCACTAATAAAATTCTACTAATTTCTCTTGTTTCATAGTCCCGAAGTGTGAATCTAGGTTTCTTCATTTCACATCTGCATATCTTTCAGGAGCAATAATGGGCACCCTCTGTTCTGAGCAGGAAGCAATAAGAAAAATACATCAAGGCCTAGAACCCTAATTCTTATTGCAGTGCTGGATCTGACCTTTAAAATTTAAATGACTGCTTGAATTTAATGTTGAAAGATAATTAACCAGATGTAGGGAGGAGTATGTGTGAAGAACATTCTTCGAAAAGGAAAAAAGTACAAAAGCATGGATGGTTGACAGTTTTTGAGTATAAGGCAGTTTGAAGTATAACTTTCCTTGTATTCTTACATTTCTACATACCCCACTTCCACCCTGCTCTGTGCCCCAGAGTTATCTTTGGACTAGATGCCTTAGAGTTTCCCTCAACAGTTTCCTTCTCCTCTAGTTTCAAGTTGGGCTTCACCAATAGGAAACATAATGGTGACTGAAAAAACAGAGTAGGGTCAGGTTATTTGTCTGCAATTCCCCAGCTCCTTCCCTGTTGGAACACAGATTGTGACTGTGAGAAAGAATCTTATGAAAAGCTGAAGTTGGGCTGACTTTATCAATACGTATCTTCAGCTCCAATTACAGTCTTGTTTGGCTAACTGGATGAAGTAAAGATAAAAAGGTTGACAGGGACAAGATCACAAAGGGGCACAAATGTCATGTTAAGGAGTTTAAATATTTTCTAAAGTATGTGGTTGAAAGACTTTGAATTAAAAAAATGATAAGATTTAAGTTTCCAAAAGATACTATTAACAGCAAAGGGAAGAACAAGCTAGAAGGAAGAGAAAGTATAAGAAGAAAGATTATCTAAGGAGTCCATTCAAATCAAGCTGGAGACAGTGAGGGTCTGAACTACGACAATAGGAGCTGAAAAGGAAGGAAAATATTGAAGAAACAGTTAATATAAATGTACCTGTGTCTAACTGTACTGACTTGACTTACCCCTGGAGCAAATTATTGAGCATTAGTTATTTTCACTATCAAATGGAGTTTCAATATTAATTGTCCAAAAGAACAGAAGTAACACTACACAATTTATAAGCCAGGTACCCTTATTTTGTAACAACTTATAAATGTGTTTATGGTTCCTGTGTTAGTTAGCTTTTTTGCTGCTACAACCAAATGACCCAACCAGAACAATTTTAGAGAAGGAAAAGTTTATTTAAGGGCTCATGGTTTCAGAGGTCTTAATCCATAGAAGGCCAGCTCCATTCCTTGGGGTTCAAGGTGAGGCAGAACACCATGGCAGAAGAGCATGACTCTCATGATGATCAGAAAGCATATAAAGAGAGTCCATGCCCAGATACAAAATATATACCCCAAAGTCATGCCCCCAATGTCCCACCTCCTCCAGTCACACCCTACAACCTTCAGTCACCATTCATTTAATCCCTGGCAGGGGGATAATTCACTGATTGGGTTAAGGCTCTATGACCCAATCATTTCCCCTCTTTAACCTTCTTGCATTGTCTCACGCAGGAGCTTTAGGGAGACACCTCACATCCAAATAATAACAGATCCCTTTACATGAATTATTGATACCAAAAATAACTATTTTTAATGATGTCAACATTTCTTTTATTTTCACAGCTTTTCCAGAACAAGGCTATTTTACTACACTATTGCTAAGATAATGTTATTCTTTGTAACTCATGGTAATAAAGCTGAGTCACAAAGAGTAAAGCAACACCTTTCAAACTTCTTTTCTCACTGAGGGTAAACATTATGAAATTTGATATGTATCTTTCTGTGCCTTTTTTCTTTTTTATAAGTTTGTATGCATACACATATGCACATACATAAATTGTAGATTTTAAAATGTGTGTAAAGGGTAACATATTATACATTAATATTATATCTTATTAGATCTCCTTCTTATAAATCCAAAACTAATCTTACCATTTTTACACTTGCAGTGTAGCTCATATAAGGACAGACCTAATTTCTCTAAATCGATCCTCCTTTAATGGATGTTTTGGCTGTTTTTTAATTTTTGCTGATACAAATAATGCTGAAACATATAGATATATACACACATATATGTTTATTCACACTAAAGGCACCTCAATTTTTAATCTGGGCAGAGGCTTTGCTAAAAAAGTGGGGTGCACATTTTAAATCATAATAGGCACTACCAAACGGCCTTTTAAAAACCTGCATTAGCTTAGAGAAACCCTAATTCTTGAAACCTGAGAATGCTATTTGGTTGCATTCTTACCAAAACTAGATATTGCCACTCACTCATCTTCATTAATTCGATAAGGAAAAAACATGTTCTTATTATTCTTTTACTTTGTTCCCTAATAGTGGTGAACAACTTTTCATTTATGTTTATTGGTCACTTAAACTTCAACAAATTTTATGTCATTTGTACATTTTTCTATTGAACTGTTTTTTATTTTCTTATTGGTTTTAGAAGCTCCTTTAAAAACATTTCTACAAAAAGTAAGTAGTATTTCACCAAAGTCAGTTGCATGTTCTTTAACCTGATAGTTTCCATGATACAGAGGTTTTATATTCCCATGAAATCAAATCCACAGAACTTCTAATGTCTGATTTCCACTTTTTATGACACATTTGAAAGATATTCTTTATTTTACTGTTGTTCTATGAGTCAGCTCAATTTGCCATAACAAAATACCTTGGACTGGGTAGCTTAAAGAACAGAAATTTATTTCTCATAGTTCTGGAGGTTGATTTCTGGTGAGGTTGCCAATAATACCTTCTCACTGTGTGCTCACATGGCCTTGTCTTGATGTATATGCATGAAAAGAGATCTTCTTTTCCTCTCTTCTTATAAGACTATAAATCCTACTGGATTATAACCATACTCTTATGATTTAATTTAACCTAATTACCTCCAAAATGCTTGGTATCCAAAAAACAGTCACAGTGGGGGTTAAGGTATCAACATAGGAAGTTTGATTGAACTCAATTCAGTCCCTAGTGATTATAAAGAGGTATTATCCTATATAATTTCTGACACATTTGAACATTTAGGCATTTAATTCATCTAAAATTTTACTATATTCATATAGAAACTGAAACAAGGACATAACTTCTTATTTTTCTATGTTGATATATTTCCCCCTATATTATTTGTTGAATACCCCATCATTTCCCCACTAATATGAAATGTCAATATAAGATAATTGCATGGATGCATGAATTATCTGAACTTTCTTCTTTTCCATTAATTAATTTGTTTTAGCACCTAAACCACATTGTCTTAATTCCTAGAGTACTACATCATGTTCTGACATTTCTTAATCATATGAATTTTCAATTTTTCTGAGCTATTTTTATCCAAATTCTTCTTGAAATCAACTTTAGAATTTGCCTGTAAGATCCCATTCAAGGAAAAAAAATGCTTTTAGTAAATTGTATTAATAATGTTTTCTCTATGATGCCAATCCAGTTCAGGTAGGACTGGAATTAATTGCAGTGAGTGGTTAGGGATCTGTATCTCCACCCTCAGCCTCTGTTTTTGTCTCTGTGGCTGCCTTCTCAGCCACCATCTTCCTTTGTAGGGTCGCAATGATTACTAGAAAATTCAAGATTCTATTACAAATATACAACTGTCTGAAATGAATGTATCTCTCTGTTCCAACAGTCCCAAAGTTTTCTGCCATGGTCTCCCTTGCCCACATAACTAACATATCCAACCTGAACTAATCTCAGTCACCACTGAGACATTTAATAGAATAACCCCTTAAAACAATCATTAACCAACATTACTTGACTGCCCAGAATCTAAAACCTCAGCAACTTAGCAAGGCTCTAAGCAACTGAACAAGACTTTGTCTCAAAATAGAAAATAAAAAGGGCTAAGGGTGTGGCTCAGTGGTTAAGCATCCCTGAGTTCAGTCCCTGGTACCAAAAAAATGAAATAAAAATGAATGATAGTTGTACAAAAATTATTGGAATTGAAAAGCCTTTAAGAGGTTTAAGTAAGGGGCTGGGATTGTGGCTCAGCGGTAGAGCACTTGCCTCGCATGCGTGAGGCCCTGGGTTCGATCCTCAGCACCACATACAGAGCAATAAAATAAAGGCATTGTGCCCATCTATAAAAACATTTTTAAAAAAAGAGGTTTAATTAAGAAAAATAAATATAATCAATATAAGAAATAGTACAATTCTGGGGCTGAGGTTATGGCTCAGTGGTGCAGTGCTTGCCTAGCATGTGTGAGGCACTGGGTTCAATCCTGAGCACCATATAAAATAAAAATAAAAATAAGGTCTTGTGTCCATCTACAACTAAAAAATAATATTTAAAAGAAACAGTGCAATTCTAAAGCCATTAAAGTATAAGAATATATTATGAACAACTTGATACTCACAAAAAGAGGAATTGAGATGAAATTTGCAAACTCCATGAAGAATAGGTCTTAACAAAAATGAAACAAAAACAAATTTAAAATGTGAACAATCCCATAATTATTAACAAAATTCAATTATTAATTAAAATATTTCCTCAGTGAAAATTCTAGGGCAATATAACTTCCCAGTAATTTCTTTGATACATTTAACAATGAAACACACCTTATCAAATTAAAAAGCTTCTGCGGAGCATAAATAAATAAATAAACAAAAATAATCATCACGGTGAAGAGACAACCTACAGAATGGGTGAAAATATTTGTGAACTTTTTATCAGACAAAGGTTTAGTATTCAGAATATATAAGGAATTCAAAAACACAATAGCAAAAATAAAATAATTTGATTTAAAATTCAATAATAGACCTAAATAGACATCTCTCAAAAGAAGACATACAGATCGCCAACAGATATATGGAAAAGTATCCAACATCTCTAATCATCAGGCAAATGCAAATCAAAATCACAATGAGTTATCTCCTCAATTCAGGCAGAATGGCTTTTATCAAAAGGATAACAACATGGACTGAGGTTGTGCCTCAGTGGTAGAGCACTCGCCCAGCACACATGAGGCACTAGGTTCGATCTTCAGCACCACATAAAAATAAAAATAAAAAGTATTTTAAAAAAAGATAACAAGTGCTGACAAGGTTGTGGAGAAAAATGAACTCTTGCACATTGTTGGAGAGAATATATACAGCCATTGAAGTTCTTCAAAAAATGAAAAGTAGAGCTGTTATACCTAGTAGCAATCCTACAACTGAGTATATGAAATCAGTATATCATTGAAACATCTGTATTACTAAATTTACTGCAACACTATTCACAGTGGCTAAGAAATAGAAGCAACCTAAGAGTTCATCAGCTGATGAATGGATGAAGAAAATATGTTGCATATAAACAAGAGGATTCTATTCAATCATTAAAAAAGAATGGAATCCTGTCACTTGTGACACCATGGGTGGAACTTGAGATCATTGTTAAGTGAAATAAGTTTGAGACAGGATGTTGAGACAAGAGGATCACAAGTTCAGGGCAACTTCAGCAATTTAGCAAGGACTTGTCTTAAAATAAAAATGTAAAGGGCTGGAGAAGTAGCTCAATGGTAAAGAGGCCCTGGGTTCAATCCCTAGAACAGGAGGGAGGGATGGAGGGAGGGAGAGAAGGAGGGAGAGAGGGAGGGAAGAAGAAAAAGAAACTTCTAAATTTTGGTTGCATTTATTCTGAATTAGTTGGAAATTTTTAAACAAAGCATTCAATGAATAAAATGCCATAAAGTTGAAGCATCTGAAGCTTTAGTGAATTGTACTTATTAAAGCAAATAGGAATATATTGAAATAGAACCTACAAAGCAAAGATAAATGGAACAAATTAAACACAGAGAGCAGACAGTACACAAGATATAATGTTGAAATTACAACTGTTCGTTATTATATCTTGAGTTGTGAAGAAAATATTTATATAGACTTCAGAGATATGGATTGGATTCTTGTATAGTCTGACTTCTTTGATTTTATGGCACCTACATTTAACTAAATAGCCAAATGAATTGTAAAATCATTTAATGAATTTTCATTTACATTTGTCAAAAAAAACTGAATGAAGGTAAAAATACAGTGCTGTGAAAACATTTGAGCTAAAATATTTAGACATTTTATTTAAAAATTGAGCTTTTTAAAAATTTAAAAAATTTGAGCTTACTAATTATCTCAGCACCTACAATAAGAGGATTTATAATAAAAACTATTATGCTCTGCAGAGGGGAGCCAAATGAAGATGCCAACAATTTCTAATTTGTTAACTGTAAAAAACTGAATGCAGATTGTGCTGATTTTTTAAAAAATTAAAATTAAAAAAGTGAAAACTGCATTTTTAAGTATTTATTTATTTATTTATTTATTTATTTAGGTACAAGGGATTGAAACCAGGATCACTTTACCACTGTTCTAGAAGTTGAGATCCTCCTGCCTCAACCTTTCTGAATCACTGGGATTACAGACACACACCATCACAGCTGACAAAAACTTCATAAAAAGAAAACCAAAAAAAAATGTTACTAGTAGTTTGTGATAAAGATACAATATACAATGAAGAAACTTAGTTAGAAATATTGTGCTGAAGTATTAATGTTAATTGCTCTGCTTTTCTATTTTAAAAATACATTTTGATCAATATAAGTAGGTTTTTGTTATATAACTATACGTTATTTTTTAAAGGAACTTTATCTTTTAAAATGATCATTGAAGCCAGGAGCCGTGGCACAAGCCTATAATCCCAGCACTTAGGGAGGCTGAGACAGGAGAATCGCAAGTTCAAAGCCAGCCTCAGCAATGGCGAGGTGCTAAGCAACTCAGTGAGACCCTGTCTCTACATAAAACACAAAATAGGGCTGGGGATGTGGCTCGGTGGTCGAGTGCCCCTGAGTTCCATCCTCAGTACCCCCCAAAAAAATGATCATTGAATATGTTGTTATAGAAGTCTACCAAACTAATAAAGCTAATTTTCTGTTAAAATTTGTCACAATTAGACAATTTTCATTTTAATACATCCTTTCACTCTTTTTATTTTAAAATATTTTTTTAGTTGTCAATGGACCTTTATTTATTTATATGTGGTGCTGAGAATCGAACCCAAAGCCTCATGGATGCTAGACAAGTGCTCTATCACTGAGCCACACCCCAGTCCTCCCCTTACACTCTTATAATAGTAAGAGCAGCTGCTGGAGTGTAGCTTCCTGGGCTGAACACACTGTTCCATCTCTGGACTACTTTAGAGAACTTAAACAGTTATTTAAATTTTCTATGCCTTGGTTTCCTCCTGTGTAAAATGACCTCAACTGGAATGTACATCTCCTAGGGCTGGCAACTAAGTAAAGCTGGTTGTTATCATCATCATCATCATCATCATCTTTGTCTTCCAACAAGTTTACCTGGTTGTTCCAATGTCATGACATTTAGAATTACTGAGAACCAGCAATGAATCCAACATATATGGAAAAAATAGAGAAAGAAAAAAAAAGCAAGCTCAAGGAAGAGGAACAAACTATAAATAAAAACACTCAAAAATCATCTGACACTTTTATGTTATATTCGTGTTTCCATAAGCATTAGTGCTTTCATTTAATACAACATAAATGAATTTTTTTTCTCTATAGGTGTCAAAGAAAATATTTTTATATAAAGAATGTATAACTATAGATATATAGATACATAAATAGATATATAAACTAGATATATAATATCTTTATATAAAGAATGTATAACTATAATAAAAGATCTAGTGCTATTAGAAAATTCAAATATCTCAAAAACTACTTTAAAGCACCATTTATTGAAAAATAAAAGTACAAATAGCATGTGTATCTGCTAGTATTTCTCCAAAGAAGAATTACTTGAATAATGGAGATTTGGGATCCAGTTACTAAATATAATTATGGATATTATATTTTTCAGAATTTCTTTGTATCTATAGCAGTTAAATAAAATAATGTGGGAACCATTTGTAGTAGATGGGAACACTTGGTAAAATAATTCCTTGTGCCTTAAATAAAAGTAAGTCTCTTTTTTGCTTAAAATTGTTTTCTCTTTCATTCCTATTTAATGAAATGACATTTGCATTTTAAAACATAATTGAAATTCACTAATTTATTATTTTATTTTGTAAACCTAAGATTCTCAAATGCTTAAATGAGCTAACATTTTTAATTGAGGTCTCAAATCTTTAAATAATCACTATTCAAAGCAAAATATAAACAAAATTAATGTAAGATTGCTTTCTTAACATTTCCTTTATGGAAAAAAATACATAGTTGGCTCTTAGACATAAAATTTTACAGAAGAGAGACAGATATTAGGGTAATAAAATAGAAATTATCTATAAAACTATATAAAAATACAGATTCTTTCCTACTAGAATTGCCAGACTCTGTGTGCGTGTGTGTGTGTGTACACACATGTGAACACATGTTGGGAAGAACTCTGTTAAACTGGAATCATAGGAGAAAATGGAAAAAGGTAATTTTTTGCATATATATGTTCCAAATATTGTATGGACCATATTTACATGAAAATCTTTTGCTATAACTCAATATACTTCATTTACCTTGAAAGTTACTTTAGTCCAGCATCCAAAATTTGTTTAACAGAGAAAAAAAATTGAGAAACCCAGAGCTTATTTATAGAACACTAAATCTGTTTTAATATTAAAAAAGTTTAAAGATTTCAAATTATTAAGTTTGTTTTCACTGGGAGGAAAATTTATAAATTACTAACATTGTAAATGTAAAAGCAAAATATCTATAAGGTAATGCCAAACTGCAATCTTACAGAACTTTATAGAATATTCTTTAATCAAGATGAATGTCTGAAAATTATATATTTCTGTTTTATAAGAAATAATGCTTACAAAAATAATTTTAAAAGAAGAAATCCATTGCTATATTTTTCCAACTTCCTCTTTAAGCTCTTTTATGCTCTTAATTGATTATTATACAGAATATTTATATAATAAATCTAAGTGCTAGCTAAAATTTATAATACTTCTATAAAACAAAGTAGAACAATTTTCAAATGAACATTTGATAGAGTGTTCATCTCAAATAAGCTTTAACTCAAGATGCACACATTTCAACAACATAATATTTGTAACCATAAAATATTGCCCATAAATATAGCACAAATGTTTATTTCCATAGGAATAATTTTTTTAGCCCTTACGGTTGATATGATTATCTACCTTAAAAGGGAGTCAATTTTAAACAAAGTTTTTTTAAAATACTTACATGTCATTTTATTTTTTTTCTTTTTTGTTAAGTACCGTAATTTTATATTTTTCAGTAAATTGTGGAAATAAAAATGCATTTTAAAACATGTTACATTTTTAGGAATAATAAAAATCAATTATAATTAGCATTGGAAGGGGCTTGAAAAGATGTGTTTAACATACACAGAAAAAATGGCCAAAACATTTTCAGAATGATTAAAAAAAAAAAAAACAAGAATAAGCCAGGCGCAGTGGCACAAGCCTGTAATCTCAGCACTTAGGGAGGCTAAGCCAGGAGAATCGCGAGTTCAAAGCTATTCTCAGCAATGGCGAGGAGCTAAGCAACTCAATGAAACCCTGTCTCTACATAAAACACAAAATAGGGCTGGAGATGTGGCTCAGTGGTCAAGTGCCCCTGAGTTCAATCCCCAGTACCAAAAAAAACAAAAAACAAAAAAAACAAGAACAATAAATACAACCTTCTCGTAAAACAAGACCAAACAAGTGGATACTGGACACATGAGTACATTATTATAAGTGATTCCAATAGGATATAAGTTGGTACAGCTTAAGAAACTTGGTAGATATTGACCCTTATGTTAGTCAGCTGTTAGTTGCTATGACCAAAATATCTGACATAAATAGCTTAAAGAAGAAAATATTCATTCTGACTCATGGGGTCAGAAGTTTAGGTCCGTGGTCAGCTGGCTCCATGACTTTGGGCCTGGAGCGAAGCAGAGCATCACAGTGGAAGAGTGTGGTGGAGGAAAACTGCTCAGTTCATGGCAGCCAGGAAGGCAGAGAGAGAGAGAGAGAGAGGCCAGGAGTAAGATATAGTACCCAAGGGCACACCCCCAGGACCTACCACTTTAATCATGCCCCACTTCCTACAGCTCCCCTAATGCCTTCAAATTAGTAACCCAGTGATGAGGTCACAGCCCTCATGATCTAGTCATTTTCCAAATGCCCCACCCCTGAACCTTGCTGCGCTGGGGACAAAGCCTTGAACATCTGAGTCTTAGGGAGGACATTCCAGATCCAGACTATAAAAACCCTATATAAAACAAAAATGAATGCTCAGTTAATAAAAGCAAAGTTGTTTTACTTAGGGAATTGACAGAAAGCTACTTCATAAGAGAAATTCTAGAAATTATAAAAAGAATCAACTGATAACATTGTCATTCTAAAAAATGTGACAGAATCAGGTGACAGATATGTCAATTATCTTGACCTGATTACACATTATATAGATGTATAGAAATGTCACACTGTATACCATAAGTATGTATAATTATTATGAATCAATTAAAAATATAAATCTATTTTTTTAAATAACAAAGAAGACCAGGCAAAGTGGCGGACACCCTAAACTCCAGGGCCTCAGGAAGTTGAGGCAGGAGGATTGCAAGTTTAAAGCCAGCCTCAGCAACTTAGTGAAGCCCTAGGCAACTTAACAAGATCCTGTCTCAAAATAAAAAGTAAAAATTAAAAAGGGCTAGGGATGTGGCTCAGTGGCTAAGTGCCCCTGAGTTGAACCTCTGGTGCCTAAATAAATAAATAAGATAATTTAGAAAGTGAGATTGGAAAAATTGATTATCTTGAAGAAAAATATTTAAACAACTATTGCTTTTTCACTGTATTTAATAAAATAAATTCCAGAAGCATCAATATCATAATTTTTAAGAAAAAATAGCAAAAAATAGCAATTAAGAAGAAATAACCTTAGGTCCATGGAAATTTCTCAATGAAAACTCAGGGAATGAAATATCAAGGGAAAGATACACAGATTTTGCTATATAAAATATTGCATCCTAGGGAGATTAAAAGACTTGTCCAAAGCAATCCATAAAAGAGGAGACTATCAAAGATTAAACACAGGTGTTCTGACCCCCAGATATTTGAATTTTCAACCTTGTGGAGGTAAGTTATAATATATGTATCCTTATGTATTTAAAGACATCTAAAAATGGAATATTTTGTGGCATCCAGATAAACACAGGCCTATTTTCATCATTCAAGCTAGATTCTTTGTCCTCAGATTGGCTATGGGTTTTACAGGCATCACAAACATCACTGGGTCAGTCCTTTGTAATAAGGATGAAAGGCATAAAGAAAAATCCCAAAATACATCCTCTATCAGAATATCAGGTC
The DNA here is from genome assembly GCA_004024805.1 of Geosciurus inauris. Taxonomy (NCBI): domain Eukaryota; kingdom Metazoa; phylum Chordata; class Mammalia; order Rodentia; family Sciuridae; genus Geosciurus; species Geosciurus inauris. Next base: position 25,007 of record PVHX01023385.1, read on the forward strand.
AGAATATAAACAGGGAGACTGGCAGGAGAAAAACACACAGAGACTTTTTAAAACCACCAGACAAAGCTCATAAGGTGGCTCTCTGCTTTGTCTTGGACTGAAAATTTAAAACCACAGTTCAGAATTTTTATCTTCTTCAGTCTGCAATGCTATTTTTGGTCTGCATTTATTATACCCGGACTACTGACTACTGTCCTCACTGACCTCTTTTCTTCCCTTTCCAAAGCCATCTGAAAAACACTGTAAGATTAATATTCCTAAAAACTCTCATATACGCCAGTTTTTGGGTATAGGGTGGTAAGTTCTATGTCTGAAACAGTCAAGCAAGAAGTGAACTTGAATTGTACCAGTAAAGCTCTTAGAGAAGAATATTCAGAATAAAGTTCAAGGTCAACTTGCCCTCCTGGCTTCTACAATCAGCCACCACTTCTTTCTGACATTTCAGTACTTCCCACCTTGCCCACGTGCATGTGTTTGTGACTTCTGCTCCAAGGGTGCTAACACAAACAGCCTTCCTAAACTTTCATCTACATTACTGTCAACCTGCCTTTATTCATACTGTTGGGAACTCTCAGCCTAAACTGTTCTCCAGCCCAGTTAAAGAAAACATATCTCTTTTCACAAGTGTAATTTCAGTCCACCACTTGCCTGACCATTTCTGCCAGACATGTCCCTAAACAGTGGACTTCCTTATTATTACTGACATTGTCTTTCATTGCATTCCTTACAAAGACACTTTCTCTTCTCAAATGAACAGTTACTTCAGGCAAATTTATTGACTATTGATTTAATACATTATTTGAAGCTTCATATAGGTCTTCAAATATACTCAGAATTTA
>PVHX01023386.1:0-25833 GCA_004024805.1 Geosciurus inauris
TTTTTATTTTTTTGGTACCAGGGATTGAACTCAGGGGTACTGGACCACTGAGCCACATCCCCAGCCCTATTTTGTGTTTTATGTAGAGACAGGGTCTCACTGAGTTGCTTAGCACCTCACTGTTGCTGAGGCTGGCTTTGAACTAGTGATTCTCCTGTCTCAGCCTCCCTAAGTGCTGGGTTCACAGGCGTGCACCAAAGCACCCAGCTTCATTTTTCATTTTGAGATAGGGTCTAAATTGCTGAGGCTGACTTTGAACTTGCAATTTTCTTGCCCTAGCCTTCTGAGTCACTAGTATTACAGATATGTACCTGACTTAATCTAAAATCTTTAATCAGCTACTTTTATCAATTGGGAGATTATGCTAAATAGGCTGGATTTACTCAGTTCAGACCTTTTGGTAAGACCTTTTCTGAAGAGCCCAAAGACACCAGCTAAGGTCTGCAATTAGCTTCCCTTCTGCCTGGGTTCTTTTCTGAATAGCCTGTGGATAATCTGATGCCTCTGGAGTTCCAGCCTACTCCTGGTCATCCTTTCCTGACTGCCTGCCCATGGACTTTAGACTCACTTTGCTAGCTCCCACATTGTGTAGGCCAATTCCTTGGATTAACCTCGATATATCCTCCTGGGTTTATTCTGATAGAAATCTTATTCTGTCACACTTTTTCAATGATGCTTAATAGAGACCCCTGACTCCCTTTTCCCACTATTTGGCATTTTCCTCTTAGGATCTAAACAGAGAGCAGAACAAGAATATACATGGTTAGGATATTATAGAGCATGGAAAGTCAGTGTTGAACCTATGGCACAAAAAACCCACTGTATCTAAAAGCAGAGATAACCTTAACGTCAAAAGATCTTCAAGTATGGTATAAAGATTTTAAAAATCTATGCTACATTTGAGCCAGGCTCAGTGGTGCATGCCTGTAATCCCAGTGACTTAGGAGGCTGAGGCAGGAGGATCACGAGTTCAAGGCCAGTCTCAGCAACTCAGCAAGGAAAGGCCCTAAGCAACTCAGTGAGACCTTGTCTCTAATAAAAAATAAAAATGGGCTGAAGATGCAGCTCGGTGGTTAAGTGCCCCTGGGTTCAATCCCTGGTATCAAAAAAAAAAAAAAAAAAAAAATCTATGCTACATTTGTTATCTTAAGTAATATAAAAACTCACTAACTGTTAAGGCTACAAACTTCATTTTTTTGGGGGGGGAGGGTACTGGAGATTGAACTCAGGGGCACTTGACCACTGAGCCACATCCCCAGCTCTATTGTGTGTTTTTATGTAGAGACAGGGTCTCACTGAGTTGCTTAGCACCTCGCTATTGCTTTGGCTGGCTTTGAACTCGCGATTCTCCTGTCTCAGCCTCGCTAAGTGCTGGGATTACAGGCTTGCGCCACCGCGCCTGGCTCAAACTTCAATTTTTTTTTTTTTAATTTTTTTTAGTTATAGATGGACACAGTATCTTTTATTTATTTTTATGTGGTGCTGAGGATCGAACCCAGTGCCTCACACATGCGAGGCAAGCACTCTACCACTGAGCCACAATCCCAGCCCCTCAAACTTCAATTCTTAACAGAATTATTTTTCATGAATATTGCTTGGTTTTATGATTTAGATGTTTAGGGGAAAGCCAAGTTTCCAACAGGTTTCTAACAAAGCTTAAACCCTAAAACATTGGCAATGTTAAACACTCATGGAACATCTGGGCATTAATTTCTGGAAAACAGATTAAGATGTTGCTTTCTCTGGGTGCAGTGGCGCACGCCTGGAATCCCAGCACTTTAGGAGGCTGAGACAGGAGAATTGCAAGTTCAAAGCCAGCCTCAGCAGTGATGAGGCACTAAGCAACTCAGTGAGACCTTGTCTCTAAATAAAACACAAAATAGGGCTGGGGATGTGGCTCAGTGGTAGAGTACCCTTGAGTTCAATCCCTGGTACCAAAAAAAAAAAAAAAAAAGATGCTGCTTTCTGTCAGTTTTTCCAATGCTATGACCAAAAGATCTGACAAGAACAATGTAGAGGAGAAAAAGTTTACTTAGGGCTCACGGTTTCAGAGGTGAGTTCACAGAGGTCATAGACAGTTAACTCCATTCCTTGGGGCCTGAGGTAAAGCAGAATATCATGGCAGAAGAATGTGATGGAGCTAAGAAGCTCAGAACTTCACATCAGGAAGCAGAGAGAGAGTTCCACTCACCAAAAACAAAATTTAGATCCCAAAGGCACACTCCCCAATGACCCATCTCCTCCAGCCAAGCCATACCTGCTCATTGTTACCACCTAGTTCATCCCTATGAGGGGGGTTAATGCACAGATTAAGACTCTCATAACCCAATCATTTACCTCTAAACTTTCTTGCATTGTCTCACATGAGTTTTTTTTTTTAAAGGTTTTAATTATACATGGACACAGTGTCTTTATTTTGTTTTTTATTTTATTTTTATGTGGTGCTGAGGATCGAACCCAGTGCCCCACATGAGAGGCAAACGCTCTGCCACTGAGCCACAACCCCAGCCCACACATGAGCTTTTGATCCCGTATCAAAACCGTAACAGTTGTATTCAATGTAAGAAAACCTGAGAAGGGCTGGGGTTGTGGCTCAGTGGTAGAGCGCTTGCCTAGCATGCGTGAGGACTGGGTTCGATTCTCAGCACCACATACAAATAAATAAAATAAAGATCCATTGACACTAAAAAATATTTAAAAAAAAAAAAAAAAAAAAGAAAACCTGAGAAAAAAACAGATTTTGAAGGAGGAAAGAAGAAAAGATGGAATGGAAGGAATGTCTGAACTTAGTATTTCTGATACTGCTCATTGTCTAATAAACTGCTTCTTAATTTTCTAACCACGATATTAAGTAGGTACGGTTGTATGAGGACACACTCAGAGCCCTGAAGTTGGTATGTTATTTCATTAAACAGAAGACATTTGAAGCCGGGCGCGGTGGCACAAGCCTGTAATTCCAGCACTTAGGGAGGCTGAGACAGAAGAATTGCAAGTTCAAAGCCAGCTTCAGCAACGGCGAGGCACTAAGCAACTCAGTGTGACTGTCTCTACATAAAACACAAAACAGGGCTGGGGATGTGGCTCAGTGGTCGAGTGCCCCAAGTTCAATCTCCAGTACCAAAAAAAAAAAAAGACATTTGAGATTCAAGAAATCAAGAAACCACCTTAGAGCATCCCTTATCTGACTAAAAGCAGAAACTTCTGAGAAATGAGGCTGCAGTAAACCACCTCTCCAGAGTAACCTTTCCTCCTAAAAAGTCCAAGGAATGGCCTATCAAAAATCCCTTCCCCCAGGGGAAGTTTTATGGCCATGACGGAGACAGGAAGGCTATTGCAACTCAGTATACAGCATCATCGCAAACTTTCTCATCTCCTGTTTTTCTGAAAAACTATTTGTCTGTCCTTATTCTTCCTACAGAAGTCTTTTCTCCTCATCCCTTTCTGTTACTTAAGTAGGTGTATGTTTCTATTTTTATCCATTTATCAAGCTACCTCTCCTGTAACTGTCTTTTATCAGTTTATTTTGAGGCCCCCAGACACTGGGTTTACTGTGGGGGAGGGGAAAGAGGAAAAATTTTTCCTCCCCATCTTCGGGGTGATGCAGATTGAATTCAGGGTCTTGTGTGCACTAGGCAAGCACCCTACCCCTGAGATGCATCCACAGCCCTTTTGTATTTCATTTCGGAACTGGGGATTGAACGTAGGATACTTGACCACTGAGCCAAATCCCCAGTCCTTTTTGAGACAGGTCTTGTTAAATCATCCAGGCTGCCTGAATCTCCAGTCCTCCTGCCTCATGCTCCCAAGTAATTGGGATTATAGGCTTGCACCACCACACCTAGTGTTTCCTCCCATTTTTTTTACCTCCATTTTAAAACAGAGAAAACTAAAGCTTAAGTAACTTTTGTAAAGTCATGCATATCAATGAATTCTTTTCTTTTCTTGGTACTGGGGATTGAACATGGATGTATTTTACCACTTAGCCATGTCCCCAATCCTTTTTATTTTGAGACAGGGTCTAACTAAATTGCTGAGGCTGGCCTTGAACTTGCAATCCTCCTGCCTCAGCCTCCCAAGTTGCTGGGATTACAGGCATGTACCAGAGTACTCAGCTTTACATCAATTCTTAAGTATCTTTTAAAAAATACTTTAAAATGTGCCTTCCTATTTTAACTCACATAGAGCAAATAGTTAAAAGTTCTTTTCTTAGCTGGGCGTGGTGGCGCACACCTGTAATCCCAGCACTTTGGGAGGCTGAAACAGGAGAACCGTGAGTTCAAAGCCAGCCTCAGCAACCACAAGGCACTGAGCAAATCAGTGAGGCCCTGATTCTAAATGAAACACAAAATAGGGCTGGGGATGTGGCTCGATGGTTGAGTATCCCTGAGTTCAATCCCTGGTACCAAAAAGAAAAAGTTCTTTTCTTTTTAAAACACAAGTTCTAGCCGGGTATGGTGGCGCAAGCCTGTAATCCCAGCACTTTGGGAGGCTGAAACAGGAGAATTGCGAGTTCAAAGCCAGCCTCAGCAATGGCGAAGCACTAAGCAACTCAGTGAGACCCTGTCTCTACATAAAACACAAAATAGGGCTGGGGATGTGGCTCAGTGGTCAAGTGCCCCTGAGTTCAATCTCCAGTACCAAAAAAAAAAAAAACAAGTTCTAAGAATTCACATAATAGAACTTACCGAAAATGCTGAATATTTGGTAGTATACATGCATGTGGCACCCTGACGATCTTTGGTGTCCCTGTAGTCCCTGATGTATGTAGAACATAGGCTAAGCAATGCTTTAGCCTCACATCCATGTGTTCTTTTTCTTCAATGCTGTTTTCAGAGCTCATACTGTTTTTTCCTTCTTCTTTGGCATGTTTCTCTTTTCTATCATTTAACATCAAGTTCACTTCAGCATTTTTCCAGTGCAGTCTGAAGAGTACCAGGTCACTGTGTTCTACTGTGATTGTATCATAGTTCAATAATGTTTCATGTAAAGATGTGAATTTCTATATTGGATAGGGAACAAAGTTCATAATATTAATATGTTAAAAGGCATTTTTTTGTACAGAAGTAACATGAAATATTCATTTACTCATTCAAGGTATCTTTTTGAGGGGATGAGGTATTTAATATACATGCAAGGATAAAAACACAAGAGACATCAAGAGTAAAGTGCTATCCTTATTTTCAAACTCACCTCAAAACAGACAAAAACCTGAAACTGCAATGCAGTTTGGCAAATGTAATAGAGACGTGTTTTGTTTTGTTTGGTACCAGGGATTGAACTCAGGGTCACTCAACCACTGACCCACATCCCCAGCCCTAATTTGTATTTTATTTAGAGAGAGGGTCTCACCGAGTTGCTCAGTGCCTCGCTTTTGCTGAGGCTGGCTTTAAACTCGCAATCCTCCTGCCTCAGCCTCCCGAGCAGCTGGGATTTCAGGTGTGCGTCACCACGACCAGCTAAAGATGTGTTCTTAAAATGTTAATGGAGAAGCCGGGCGCGGTGGCTCAAGCCTGTAATCCCAGCACTTAGGGAGGCTGAGACAGGAGAATCGCAAGTTCAAATCCAGCCTCAGCAATGGCGAGGCGCTAAGCAACTCAGTGAGACCCTGTCTCTACATAAAAAAAACACAAAATAGGGCTGTGGATGTGGCTCAGTGGTCGAGTCCTGAGTTCAATCCCCAGTACCACAAAAAAAAAAAAAAAAAAAAAAAAAAAATGTTAATGGAGGGGGCTAGGGTTGTGGCCCAGTGGTAGAGCACTTGCCTAGCATGAGTGAGGCACTGGGCTTGATCCTCAGCACAAAATTAATTAATTAAAAAAAACAGCACAGCAATTGAACATGATATTATAAAAAAAGGTTAATGGAGGCAGAGAAGGTTAGACTGAACTCTGCATATATATAGTCACAAATTGCTCTACAGGTAACATCTGTGTTATAAATAGCCATTCTCATTGGGCATGTAATCCCAATGATTACATGACTGTAATCCTAGAGACATGGGAGGCTGAGGCAGAAGAATCACAAGTCCAAGACCAGCTTCAGCAATGTAGCAAAAGCCTCAGCAACTTAGCCAAACCCTGTCTCAAAACTTAAAAAAAATTAAAAATTTTAAAAAAAAAGTTGGGCATGGTGGCACATGCCTGTAATCTCAGCACTTTGGGAGGCTGAGACAGGAGGATTGCGAGTTCAAAGCCAGCCCCAGCAACAGTGAGGCGCTAAGCAACTCAGTGAGACCCTGTCTCTACATAAAACACAAAATAAGGCTGGGGATAGGGATGTGGCTCAGTGGTCAAGTGCCCCTGAGTTCAATCTCTAGCACCAAAAATAAAAAAAAAAGATGGGGGAGGAAGGAATTCTTAAATTCAAAGGTAAATATAACACAAAGAAAGCAATTTAAACACCTAGACTTACATTAATCTGCTTTTTTTCAACAAGAATATACTTTAGATTACATTTTTTCATAAAATGTGTTGATAATGATGGTGGTGAATCTGGATCAATAGGAGCATAAGCAGCAGGAACTTGAAGAATTCTAAAGAAACAAGTACAGAGTCAAATAGAATGTCTACCAAATATAATCTTCCTTTAAGTATTTTTATCTTTCTATGCAATTTACTATTTATCAAAAATTCCCAGTGTTTTCATGGACAGATCTTTGGTTATAAATACTATTATTTTCTCTTGCTCTTAATGAACATCCTATGTATCATAAGAGTCTATATTACCATGTAATGTAAAGAAATACAAGATTTTTTAAAAACTAATGTACTACAGTATAACATACTTGACTAACTGGCCACCACTAAAAGGTAGTAAAATCTAATTTCTTCATCTGTCTATGCAGACTAGGATAAAAGAAGGTAAACATCCACACACAACTTATTAATATGCAGACTATGCATACTACAAGAAAATATACTTCACCTAAATTAGGACATCTTTGAAAAAAAACCCCACCTTTAAATTTCTGTATATAGCAATATTATATAAACAAAATCAAACATCATTTAGTCATGTTAAGTAAAAATACTCTTGAGGTACACTTGGGGGACACTAGATCTTTGCATATAGTAAATTATCAATGAACTTTTATGAATGATTGAATAAATTATGGAGGACTTTTTGCTTTACAATTATAGAATCAATCTAAGATATATATTATGGGATTAATATCAACTTTAATCAGTTGGCTGCATTTATTTACTGCAGAGTCCTAAAACAGAAATAACTATATAAGGATAACATCCTAGAACAATTTAACTGATTAAACATTTTATAAGCATTTGTTTGAATAGGTGTTTTTTGTTTTGTTTTGCTTTGTACCGTTTTTTGTACCGGGGATTGAACTGAGGGCCTAAAGCAGGCTAGGCAAGCATTCTACCAGTGAATTACATCCCCAGTCCTTTTTATTTGAGATAGATTGGTTTTGAACTTGTGATCCCCCTGCCTCAGCACCCTGACTCGCTGAAATTACAGGCCAGCACCCCTGTACCTGGCTTCATATTTCAACTTTAATATACATTATCCGAAATTTTCATTCATTCACTGAATTCAATAGTAAACAGAACAGTAACCTGCAATATATTCTTGTACTAAAAATAACAAATTAGCTTAAAGTTAGTTATTGTTAATTAATAGCAGTAAAAATATTACCCTAAAATCCAAGAGGGTAAGTTTATTCCAGGTTGGCAGTAGAGACCGATTTCACGAATTCCTTCAAAGTCACAGTGTAATAGCAGAAAATCTGATAGTTTTGAAGCAGCATTAATCAGAGTCTTGTAGGTGTAATAAACTGGAGGCTGGTTGTTGCATTCATCAAAACAAATAGCTATTTTGTCCAAATAAAGGGAAGCAGCCTGATGTACCAATTCCTGAAGAGTCATTTCATTTAAGTTTATGCAAATATTGGTGCAGAGGACTCTATGCATACACAAAAATGTTAAGGGGAGAGAAAGCTTTAGGAAGCTTAGTCCAAGGAGAGGGAAAACCTCACAAAAATAATTATCAAAATACATAACTGAAGCAGCTGTGAATTTATGAAATGTTTATAACAACAAATGAGGTTAAAAATTAACTTGATATAGCCAAACTAACAATGGGTTAGAGTTTGAAAAAAAAAATTGAAGGGCATGACATATACATAGATGAGAATGAAAAAGATAGACGTGTAGACTTCTTTCTCAACTGACCACAATATAAAAAAGGAAATATATTTGAAAATCAACCAGTAAGACCAAATTTAAAGCACCACACACTTATTTTTTCCTTTTTCTTCAGTTACTGCTACAGATTGATCAAGCTGTGTAACATGGTCAATATCCAACATAATGTCTTTAAAATGACTAATATAAATAAAAGTCTTCTTTTAAATGCCAGTAGGAACTGAACTTAGGTAAAAGTAAAATCAATCTTCGATGGGAAAAAAAAAACTTCATGCCATGTCCAACCAATTTTAGAGCACTACATATACAAATAGTGCTTATCATTATTTATTCTATTTTACAGTCACTTTTGTAATTGTTAATACAGGCGGGGCTGGGGTTGTAGCTCAGCGGTAGAGCGCTTGCCTCGCATGCGTGAGGCCCTGGGTTCAATCCTCAGCACCACATAAAAATAAATCAATAAAGACATTGTGTCCACCTACAACTAAAAAAATATTAAAAAAAAAAAAAAAAAGCATACAGGCATGCGGTGACACATGTCTATAATCCCAGCACTTTGGGAGGCTGAGACAGGAGAATCATGAGTTCAAAGCCAGCCAAAGCAATGGTGAGGTGCTAAGCAACTCAGTGAGACCCTGTCTCTACATAAGACACAAAATAGGGATGGGGATGTGGCTCAGTGGTCCAGTATCCCTAAGTTCAATCCCTGAGTTTAAAAAAAAAAAAGTATACTCTTCAATCTATTTTACTTGATTTTTTTTTTTTGGTACTGGAGATTGAACTCAGGGGCACTTGACTACTGAGCCGCACCCCCAGCCCTATTTTGTGTTTTATGTAGAGACAGGGTCTCATCGAGTTGCTTAGCACCTCACTGTTGCTGAGGCTGGCTTTGAACTCGCGATTCTCCTGTCTCAGCCTCCCTAAGTGCTGGGATTACAGGCTTGCGCCACCGTGCCCGGCTTATTTTACTTGATTTTTAACTACAGATAATTATTTAAGACTATATGGTATTATAACTCAATAAAGCATTACAGCACATCAACACAGTGTTTTCTGGGTTTCTCAATGTAGATTATGTAAAAAGACTTGAAAAAGTATTTCATCAAAGAATGGGGAACACTGATAACCAAAAACACAACTTTTAGAGTTTCCTTGAAGGTAAAGGTGACTTTTCCCTCCGAACTCTATTTTCCATATTTCAGAGCAAACAAGATTTGTCAAGTATTCTATTTCCATTATCCAAGTTTTTCATTTTTTTCTAGTTATTTGAATGAATTTCAAACTGATTTTCTTTTTCTTTTTTTTTGGTACCAGGCATTGAACACAGCAACACTTCACCACTGAGCCACATCCCCAGCCCTATTTCGTGTTTTATGTAGAGACAAAGTCTCACCGAGTCGCTTAGTGCCTCACGTTGCTGAGGCCAGCTTTAACTTGCGATTCTCCTGTCTCAGCCTCCCCAAGTGCTGGAATTACAGGTGTGCACCACCACGCCCGGCTGCATAAAATTTTTAAATAGAATTTTGTTCTTTCCTCAGACACATAATCATCATATAAAGACCATAGCATGTACTGCAATTATGGGGAACATGTTTATTCTACAACATGAAGTTAGTGCACAGGGGTGCCTTCTGCTACCCTCTTTTGCACGGATTACCAAATTGCCTACAATGTGTAATATATCATACTGAGACATTCTTACAAAAATTTAGTCTATGTGCAAAAGATGCATTTTCCCCCCCTTGAATGCAAAAACACAACAGTTAACTTCCCACAATAACAACCTGATTACTACATTGAACTCCTCACAATTACATCAAAGATAGAACTATAGAACAAATTCTTAAAAAATAAAATGCCACTTAAAAAATATTTTTAGTTGTAGATGGACAAAATAACTTTATTTTTTTACATGGCAATGCGGATCAAACCCAGTGCCTCACACGTGCTACTCAAGCACTCTACCACTGAGCCACAACCCCAATCTCTAAAATGCCATTTTTATGACAAACTGTAACAACTCACCATAGATACCAATACAATAAGATATTTTTCTACTGTTAATTTCCAGTTTCCCAGTGGTGAAATCCAGTCTTGTCTCAGGTTTTCATTTTCATTCACTGAATTGTAAATATATATTCTCTCCGATAAAGAACACTACTTATTAGCTCTCCAGACATTTCTGGGTCCTTACAAGAAAAGCAACAACAACAAAAACATAGTAACTAGATTTTATATATGACAGGTATCAAGTTATTTGCTACTTTACAACTTATAGGCTGTTATTTAGTCATCAAAGTATTAAGTGTCAACAATCGCATCTGCAAAACCCTGTGTTCAATCCCCAGCGAACCAGAAAAACAAACAACAAAGAGTGCGTCAAAGTCTATTGTTTTAGGACTCTTTCTAGGTTCTTGGGTATTTTTAAAGATGAGTAATTAGGAACTTTATTTTCCCTTACCCACCTGCGTCTTACTTGTAGTACGTTTAACAAAAACGCTCTTTACATCTTCCAAAATATTTTTCTTTTTTGTCCCGGGGATTGAACTCAGAGGTACTCGACCACTGAGCCACACCCCAGCCCTATTTTGTGTTTTATGTAGAGACAGGGTCTCACTGAGTTGCTTAGCGCCTCGCCATTGCTGAGGCTGGTTTGAACTCGCGATTCTCCTGTCTCAGCTTCCCAAAGTTTTGGGATTACAGCCGTGGGCCTCCGAGCCCGGCCCAAAACATTTTTCATTTGTGCGCCAAAATCACATTGGGAGGTCCAGGGGCGCTTTACCACTGAGTTACACCCCCATTTTTTTAAATTTTGAGACAGGTTCTTTTTTTTTTTTTTAATATTTATTTTTTAGTTGTAGGCAGATAGAATATCTTTATTTTATTTTTACGTGGTGCTGAGGATCGAACCCAGTGCCTCACGCATGCTAGGCGAGCACGCTACCACTGCACCACAACCCCAGCCCCTTGAGACAGGTTCTTGCTAAATTGCTGAGGCTGGCTTCAAACTTTCAAGTAAACTACGCCTGTAGTCTCTCAGGCTCCGGAGTCGCTGGGACTACAGGCGTAGTTTACTTCCATTTAATGAAGTGACTCGGGAGACCACACAGGTCACGTTTAACTTGCACCTTAGCAGCCCGCTTACCCTACCAACTCAAACCCTAGGTGAGGCAGTGGTTCTGAGGCTGAGCAAACCTGTGCGGGGGTCACCTCCCTTCCTCTCCCTCTCACAGAAACCTTCCCGACACCCTGCAGCGACTCACTGAGACACTCTCCGGGGTAGGTCAGACCGACCCGGAACTATTCCTAACAACCCACGCAGGACACTCCTAGTTGAGCGAGGTGCAGCAGTTACCCAGCAGCCGTAAAGCTACACCGCCGTGCTGCACTTCACGTAATTCTTCCGTGTCGCTGAGTTGACGTCACGCCGGCGACCCCAGGTGGTAGCGCCGCTCTGCTTTGCCCCTTCCGGAAGCTGTAGGGAAAATCTGAGACTAGTTCGTTGGTGGTAGCTAATGGTTCTCGGCTTAGTCACTGAATGGAGTCACTCTGGATCTCGGACAGGAATTGCAAGGACTTTGGAGCTGATCAGTGTAAAATCTCACCCTTTGCTACTTGCCAAGAAAACCCTTGACGAGAGTCTTGAATTTTGACCCGCTGTCTCCTCATTCATAAGGGAGAGATAAAAATGTCTGCTAAGGCTATGAAGAAGAAATCTTTGTGAAATATGGTAATGACTGGCTTTCATTCACTTGGCATTTTCTGAGACCTTTGCCCAAAACTAATGGGAACTATGACTGCAGTGGCGAAACCTACAAGTGAAGTCCCTGTCATGATGAAACTGACATTTTAAGAAATCTGCAATTTTTCAGCCGGGTGCGGTGGCGCAAGCCTGTAATCCCAGCACTTAGGGAGGCTGAGACAGGAGAATCGCGAGTTCAAAGCCAGCCTCAGCAATGGCGAGGCGCTAAGCAACTCAGTGAGACCCTGTCTCTACATAAAACACAAAATAGGGCTGGGGATGTGGCTCAGTGGTCGAGTGCCCCTGAGTTCAATCCCTGGTACCAAAAAGAAAAAGGAATCTTCAACTTTTAATAGGATCAGTAAAAAAAACAAAGCAGTTCTGAGGTGGATCAAATTCGCTAAGCGATACACCTAAATACAAGTGGCTGTTATAGTTGGAGACGTGTAAATTATTACAATAATGGCGAAGGATAATAACTGGTGTATGTGAAATAAAACCTCCAAACTTCCTCATGCTGAAGACAAGAGCCAAGGAAGCTTAAACCGACAATCTTAGGCTTGCTAAGCGCAGCCTAGCTAAATCTACATATGTATATCCCCTAGCTTTGGTTTCTATAAATTGTAACCCATCTATAGGACCAGTGGAGAAACAAGGGAATTGCTTCTCCTCGTTTTGATTAAACTGCATAAAATTCATTTTTCCTTTTTACATCTTTTACTTACATCTTAGGCTGGTGGGTAGCATAATCTGGCCAGCCAGGATCCAGGCAGAGCCTCTGGCTTGGCTGCAGGTAACATTTGTTATCGTGGGATAGCAGAGAGGAGAGAATCAGGTTTCTGTTTTGTTTTCTTGGTAGCAGTAGGGGTGAGAGGGCAAGCAGCTCAGCACCTACAGTACCTGAAAATGCATAGGATGGATGTGTCCTTAGTTGTTGGTGACAAGCAAACTGGCATGTTTTTTAGTCCTAGCAAGAAAAGTCTCAACACAACTGCACTCTTACAGTTTATCACAGGCTTCTCAAACTAACATGACCTTTTTTTTTTTTGGCAGGGTGGTGGTGGTGGTGGTGGGCCCAAAACGTGTATCTTGTCTTTGTTTCCATATTTGGGAATGGTTCCATAATCTACTCTGCCTATTGGTTAATTTCACCTTTCTTACCCTCTCATATTCATTTAAGACACTATGTCCTCCAGTTCCAAATGTGGTGTGCACAGGCATGTGCCACTATGTTTGCTGGGATGATGTTAAAAAAGAAAAAGAGGGCTGGGGTTATGGCGCAGTGGTAGCGTGCTCACCTAGCACGCATGAGGCACTGGGTTCGATCCTCAGCACCACATAAAAAATAAAATAAAATAAAGATATTCTGTCTAATAAAAATAAATATTTAAAAGAAAAAAAAAAGGCATTAGATGATGTTAAAAAAAAAAAAAAAAGGCATTCTGCCAGGTGTGGTGGCACATGCCTGTAATCCCAGTGATTTGGAAGGCTAGGCAGGAAGATTGCAAGTTTGAGACCAGCTTCAGCAATTAGACTGTCTCAAAAAGGACTGAGGATGTGTTACAGAGCTAGGGCCTTCTGGAAACTGAGGCAGCACAAAGACACTCCCCCTTATAACCCCAATTCTAGCTATCAGGTCAGAAAAATTTCAGATGCATCACTCAAGAGTACCAGTCATGAGTTTATTGAAGGGACAGGAAAAGAGAAAGGGGACACTCTCAGGATAGAATAAGTCTTCTCAGGAGAGAGACAGTGTGTCTCTTCTGCACTCCAGTTTTATTGGGGATCCTGGAGTTTCCAGAGAGTCCTGCCCACGTTCGCCTCTTGACTTTCGACTGACAGCAAGATAACATCAGACTTTCAAGTCCCCACTGCCACGACAACTCTAGGTCACTTTGGCCTATGCTGACCAGTTTTAATTGGATTCTTTTTTTTTTTAATATTTTTTTAGTTGCCAATGGATCTTTATTTTATTTATTTATGTGGTGCTGAGAATTGAACCCAGTGCCTCACACATGCAAGGCAAGTGCTCTACCACTGAGCCACACCACCAGCCCCTTAATTGGATTCTTAATCATAAATTCTTACATATTTTGTGGTTAGGGGGAATTACCTTATCTCCCTGAGTTTCAGGATCCAGTCTATGAAAAGGGTTACAAAAGTCTCCCCCTTCACGGTAACTTGGGTTCCTCTTATAGACATTACTTGGGTCCTGCATTTCTCCTATAGATAACAGGTAGTTTGCTGAGGAATGTGACATATCCAGTCCACTTAAGCCAGGGGGTGCTGCAGGTAAGTAGATTCTTAGAAAACAAAGCATGTGGGGGTTAGCACAGTGGACTTATTTTATAGAATAATTCCTGTAACCTCATGTTCCCACCATTCACATCTGTCTGTACCCTATCAGATGTACTCAGTGGCAAAGGGCTCCCAATGCAGGGGGTGGGGGGGGATCAAATTCCTGGACCTCATTCTCAGAAACTGAGACAGTGAAGTAAACCCTTGGGCCCCATAAAACTATTGCCCTCTGTATAATGGCATGTTGCTTCTCTGCCTTGTGCTCGTCTCAACAGACTGTCATGAGACTCTGATAATAACCACAGAAGCAGAATGTTTGCACATGATGAAATTGTTACTGGAGAAAAACCTAAACAAACCCTCAAGCTTTGCTTGTTCTTAGTCAACTTAATCAACTTAAAAAATGAAGTCACACAGCTAGGTTAATAGACTAGTTTCCCATTAGCTTTGCTATGGATTATCTCTGACCTGTGGGTTATGATGATAATGGTTGCTTAGGCTACTTTTCAAGGGCTCGAGGACACTTTTGCTGAATACATTGATTCTTCAATTGACCTTGCAGATATCTAATGTGTGACTGGAACAGGATAAAAAAAACCTGGCATCTCTGTCTTCATATTGCATTTTGGCCTTTGTCGCCCTAACTTTGGGGTCAGGTTATATTCAGCTCTGTATGTAGAGATGATCATTGCCCATTGGAGCTGATGTGTGTTTTCTTCTCCCCCACTTATATGTTTTTTTTCAGCAGCTGTAGCAGCCCACAGTCCTTCAGTCCTATCCTAGGGAGGCATAAGACCAGGATATTTGCACAAGATTATGGCACTAGCTGTAAGAAAGTAATTCAAGTTTGGACAAGTTGACCATTACTGCCTGGTGGTACAAGTCTGTGCAAAGAGAAACATCTTTTGGAATGTTGCCCCTGGCCAGTGGAAATTTACAACTTTAGCCTACCCCAGAAAATCAACAAAAAGCTTATGTCAGGGCTGGGGTTGTAGCTCAGTGGTAGAGCACTTGCCTAGCATGCGTGAGGCACCACATAAAAATAAAAGGTATTGTGTCCATCTACAACTAAAAATATATTTTTAAAAAAGCTTGTTTCCCTTCAATTGAAGCCCCAATGAAAGCCTTGTCTCTGTATGTTCCTGCTCACTTGGCTCAATTTAGTTTCTGTTGGTGTAACAGGGGTTCACTTGATGCTTTAACTATATCCCTTGTGGCTTTGAAACTTACATTTTTTTTCTTTTTCCCAACCTTTTTCTCCCTGACCTTCTCCTCTCTGATCTTTTTTTAAAAAATATTTTTTTAGTTGTAGATGGACACAATATCTTTATTTATTTACTTTTATGTGGTGCTGAGGATCGAACCCAGTGTCTCATGCATGCAAGGCAAGCACTCTACCACTGAGCTACAATCCCAGCTCCATCCTTGCTGATCTTCTCTTCCCTAACCTTTTCCCAGATCTTCTCTGGTTTTTCCTTTCTCTTCCCTGATCTCATTTTCTGAATCATCTCTATAAAAGGCCCCTGTTCCGGCTGATGGGCAGAATCACAGCCTCTGGGAAAAGATTCCCCTATATTTCTCCTTTGCTAGCAAAGCAATAAACTTTTTCCTTTTTCTGAAAACCATATCCTCATTATTGAATTGGCATAAAGGACAAGGACTGAGCTTTTGGGGACACTGTCACTGAATCAGAAGTTCTTGTCTTTGGTAACACAAATAGTTGAGCCCTTTGCTATTGACTTTAGAACTTTATTTCTATTATTTATTTTCCTTTATCCTTGAGAGTATATTACTTTTGGGGGGGAGGTGCTGGGGATTGAACTCAGTGACACTCAAACACTGAACCACATTCCCAGCCCTATTTTTATTTAGAGATAAGGTCTCGCTGAGTTGCTTAGTGGCTCACATTTGCTGAGGCTGGCTTTGAACTCGCAATCTTCCTGCCTCAGCCTCCCGAGCCACTGGGATTATAGGGAGAATCTATTTCTCTTTAAAAATTCTTTTACTATATGTTTATTTCCATCTATAGGGGCTGTCATTGAGAGTTGGATTTTTTTCCTAGGTTAAGTCTTAAAGGTATTTCATTAATGTTCCTACTGTAAAATAATTTTTCCCCAAAATACTTATGGCAGATAAGATTTTGTAAATAATAAATTAGCACTATTTTGGTTAAAAAAAAAAATCCCTTTACTAGGGGCTTAGTGGTAGAGCATGTGCAAAGCCCTGGGTTTTGAGTCCCAGCACAGGGCGGGGAATACATTCACTCTCACTTTCAGGGAGTCTCAAGAACACAAAGGTGGATGACTGCATTTAAGACACCTTTTGGTTGGGCATGGTGGTGCACACCTGTCATCTTAGCTAGAGCAGCAAGAAGATTGCAAATTCAAGGCTAGTCTGGGCAATTGAGACCTTGTCTCAAAATTAAGCTTTTAAAAATAGGGTTGGGTAGCCGGGCATGGTGGTGCACACCTGTAATCCTAGCACTTCAGGAGGCTGAGATAGGAGAACTGCAAGTTCAAAGCCAACCTCAGCAATGCCGAGGTGCTAAGCAACTCAGTGAGACCCTGTCTCTACATAAAACACAAAATAGGGCTGGGGATGTGGCTCAGTGGTCGGGTGCCCCTGAGTTCAATCTTCAGTACCAAAAAAAAAAAAAAAACTAGGCTGGGCATATAGTGCTTGCTCAGTCATATGCAAGCCCTGGGTTCAATTCCCAGTCTCTCTGTTTCTCTCTCTCTCTCTCTCTCACACACACACACACACATACACACACACTTTTTGAGCTGGTGGTAATCCAGACTGATCATTCCAAAAAACATATACCAGATCAGGCATAGCCCCCTTCTGCTATGAGCGTAAGAAGCTTCGGTGGTCCTTATTGCCTGCATCATACCATTCAGACTCTTGCAAGAGAAGCCAAGTATTCTGGAACAACAGGTGCCGTGTATGAGGACCAGCCACAAGGTGCCATGAGACCAAAGAAACAATTAGACAGACTCATTGCCCACATCATAACATTTAGACTCTTGAGCAAGGTAAGCAAATGTTCTGAGATGACCAGTGTCAATTTATGAGAACTGGCTACCAAGTGCCATTAGACTGGAGAATGGCCAACAGATCCAGATTGCATAGACTGCAATTTACTGGGGACCTACTGGCAGAAACCTGGTTCTAGGGGACAGCAAGACCAGTGGATCCTCATGATTTGGTTCAGAGGGAAGAGGATTATATAGACAGGACAAAAGTGATTTCATCTAATGTACCAAAATGTACTTCATTTAGCCTAAGCTAATATCAATTGAAGAGTTCGGGCATATTCCTGGCACAGAGGGCAACAGGGTTTGGGTTGTAAAGCTCTACATACTGCTTTTTTTTTTTTTTTTTGGTACTGGAGATTGAACCCAGGGGCACTTGACCACTGAGCCACATCCCCAGCCCTATTTTGTGTTTTGTGTAGAGACAGGGTCTCACTGAGTTGCTTAATGCCTCACCATTGCTGAGGCTGGCTTTGAACTTGCGATTCTCCTGTCTCAGCCTCCCTAAGTGCTGGGATTACAGGCTTGAGCCACCGCGCCCGGCTTCTACATACTGCTTTAATGGTTTTGTCTATTACAGCATGCTGGGAAACCACACAGGAAATACAGACCAGGGCTACTCAAGGGCCATCTTGGAGTCTACAAGAGTTAAATGTAGTTAAAATTCCTATTTCCTGTTGCTTTATCTACACAACTCAAGATGGCTGTGTAGTAGGGACAGACGAGGCAAGACATGGAAGACAGCAGGAAGCAGTTTTATTTGACCGCAGTCAGTTCAGAGAGTAAAGCTTCCGCCGTAATCAATGCATCTCCCTAAACCCCAAATTCAGGCAGTTTCAGGACTTTATACCCAGTGTGTAAGGGGAGGGGCTCAGAAGTTCAGTCTGCAGTTGATTCAAAAGCAGCCTTTCCTTTCACTGTTCTGGGCAAGTTAACCCTTCAAGGACAGCGCCTGAGAAAGGGAGAGCTTCTTCTCTCCTTTCTCTCTCACTCCCTCGCCCCCACCAGCTGTTACCAAGGGGCCCAATTAGCAGTATCTTCTCTTCTCTTTGAAATGTAAACATCTCTGTGAAGCTCAGGCTCAAGGCCAGAGGCCTTGTTAAAAGATGCCATTCTTATTACACTTTGCATTTACAAACACACTTCCCGTTTAAAACTTTTACAAATTATTATATTGTGACCACACTAGATAGTCCATAAAATGTTTGTGAAAAACTAGTAAAGGGGGGTTCAGCACCTGGAGTGCTGATCTCTTCCAAGCCTGTGGCCAAGTAAGATTTTAACTACATTTAACTCTTTTGTAGATTTTTTTGCTGATATTCCCAAGATCAACCATGGTGAAGATTTCTGGAGAAGTTTAATTAAGATTTTCTGTGGAGGGGTTACCACTACAGTTGCAGTCAGGTCTAGCTGAATCTCTACATGATACTGCTTCATTATCTTTCTAGCACAACTTCTCACAGCTGATCACTGCTCCCCTACTCGCCATCTTCCACATGCCCTATCCTGTTTCTATGAGCTCTGGCCACAGTGAGATGCTTGGAAGTCTTCAGAGCATACCAAGACCTTACCATGTTTCCAAACCAAAATTCTGACTGGATCTCCAGCAGAAACACCCGTCTCTCCTGATGCCTACTGTCCCCCTACCCTCAGTGGGTGGAGAGTACTGGGGATCAAACCTAGGGATGCTTTATGACTGAGCTACATCCCTCGTCCTTTTTAAAAAAAATTTTTTTTGGTACTGGAGATTGAACTCAGGGGCACTTGACCACTGAGCCACATCCCCAGCCCTATTTTGTGTTTTATGTAGAGACAGGGTCTCACTGAGTTGCTTAGCATCTCGCCTTTGCTGAGGCTGGCTTTGAACTCGAAAATTCTCTCAGCCTCCCTAAGTGCTGGGATTACAGGATTGAGCTACTGCGCCTGGCTCCTTTTAAAAAATTTTGAGACAGTCTTGCTGAGTTGCTGGGATTACAGGTGTTTACCACCATGTCTGGCTCCCCATGCCTACTTGATGAAAGCAGTTTAGACTTCAACTCCTCAGTGATAACTTTCTTCAAGTCCTTGAGGATTTTACCCAATCCTCCTCAAATCCTATCCCACAAACCCAGCATACTTTTGGGAGGGACCATTTGGGCCCCAGGGTTCCTGCAAATTCTTGCTAGGTATGCCAAGAATGCAAAGTCTGAACTTCTCTTTATCCAGGTCATTTTTCAGGGTTGTTTAACTGATTTCATAGCTGAAGTGCTATCTTTCATAGGAAAAGAGAGAGCTTGTTACTTGACCACTGAGCCACATCCCCAACCCTATTTTGGGTAAGTAGTAGGTTAAGTAGTAAAGCAATGTCCTGTTAACAGTCACTGCACAAGTCTATCCAGACCCACCCCTGCCACCTCCATGGGATTTGGAGGCATGGGAAATGTATAAACATGAAGCTCTGGCTATTGCTTTTGCTATAAATTATCAAGTTGTCTTAGCTGAATACAGTGGTACACACCTACAGTTCCAGATAGTTGAGGCCAGGACAGGAGGATTGCAAATTCAAGGTCAGTCTGGGCAATTTAGTGAGACCCTATCCCAAAATAAAAATAAAAAGGACAGCTGGGTGGGGTGGCACATTCCTGTAATTCAGTAACTGAGAGGCTGAGGCAAGAGGATCCCAAATTTGAGGCCAGCTTCAGCAATTTAGCAAGACTATCTCAAGCCCGGTGCAGTGGCGCAAGCCTGTAATCCCAGTACTTAGGGAGGCTGAGACAGGAGAATCGCAATTCAAAGCCAGCCTCCACAAGGGCGAGGCACTAAGCAACCCAGTGACACCCTGTCTCTACATAAAACACAAAATAGGGCTGGGGATGTGGCTCAGTGGTGAGTGCCCCTGAGTTCAATCTCCAGTACCAAAAAAAAAAAAAAAAAAAAAAAAGACTATCTCAAAATGAAAAAGTAAAAGGACTGGGGATGTAGATTGGTGTAAAGTGCCTCTGCTTTTAATCCCCAGTAACTCCTTAAAAAAAAAAAAAAAAAAAGGAAAAAGGGATGAGGAGGTAGCTCAATGCTTGGGTGCTTACCTAAGAAAGGCCTAGGGTTAAATTTCTACTGTCACATGCATGTACACGCATTGGTCTTTCACCCAGGAGTCTCCTTTATCTACTGTCCTGAAACATTAACTATTTATTTTTATTAGCATTTATGTAGGTTACAATCTCAGATCCTTTCCTAGCAGAAACATGTACTTCTTATATCCCTTGACAGAACAACTTTATGTCTTATGTACCTGTTTCTCTTTCCTTTACTGGGCTCCATTCCAATTATAGGGAAGTATCCAATGCCTGCCCCTGTGGATACACTGACACATTCTATTAATTTCACTGCTTCTCTTCATCCAATGTCCAAAGACCTAACCATAGCTCTGATGTATCAGTTTCCTTTAAAAATGTTGTTTCAGAGATAATTTTGAAGCCAGGCACGGTGGCGGAAGCTTGTAATCCCTGCACTTAGGGAGGCTGAGACAGGAGAATCGCGAGTTCAAAGCCAGCCTCAGCAAAGATGAGGCGCTAAGCAACTCAGTGAGACCCTGTCTCTACATAAAACACAAAATAGGGCTGGGGATGTGGCTCAGTGGTCGAGTGCCCCTGAGTTCAATACTTGGTATCAAAAAAAAAAAAAGCTGGGGGCTGGGGTTGTGGCTCAGTGGTAGAGCACTTGCCTAGCATGTGTGAGGCACTGGGTTCGATTTTCAGCACCACATATAAATAAATAAAATAAAGGTCCATTGACAACTATAAAATATTAAAAGCCAGGTGCAGTGGTGCACGTCTGTAATCCCAGCACTTTAAGAGGCGAAGACAGGAGAATTGCAAGTTCAAAGCCAACCTCAGCAATGGCAAGGCACTAAGCAACTTGGTGAGACCCTGTCTCTACATAAAACACAAAATAGGGACTGGGGTTGTGGCTTGGTGGTACAGTGTTTGCCTAGCATGCATGAGGCACTGGGTTCGATTCTCAGCACCACATATAAATAAATAAATGTTCAACAACTACAAAAATATTTTTAAAAAACACACAAAATAGGGCTGGGGGTGTGGCTCAGTGGTCAAGCATCCCTGAGTTCAATCCCCAGGACCCACCCCCCCAAGTATGGGCTGTGCACTGTGGCATATGCCTTAGTCCCAGCTACTTAGGAGGTAGAGGCTGAGGCAGTAGGACTGTTTGAGCCCAGGAGTTCGAGGGCAGCCTGTTTAACATAGTGAGACCATTAGGGAACATGGAACATGCAATGTATTTATTATTATTATTTCAGAGGTGGGACACTGGTGTCTTCATTATTTTAAGTAGACTGTCCTTTACAGTGGTTGTAGGTTCATTGCAGAATTTCCTTTGCCCTCTGCCCCCACATAACCTTTCCATTATTGATATCCCTCACTAGTGTGAGTTATATACTATTATACTATAATACATTATTCTATCATGCACAGTAGTTTCAGTGCCCTCAATCTTGTTCCACCTATTCATCCTCCTTTCTACACTAAGCTACAGCAACCAGTTATCTTTTTATTGTCTCCCTAGTTTTGCTTTTTCTAGAATATTATATAGTTGGAATCATACAGATACGTAGCGTTTTCAGACTAGCTTCTTTGACTTTCTAATACATATTTAAGTTTCTTCCATGTGATTTCATATTTCGATAGCTCATGTCTTTTTAGCACTACATAATATTCCATTGTCTGGATGTACTATAGGTTATGCATTTATAACCATTATTTTAAAAGCACTTGCCCAACACATATACACTGAGAATTTAAGCCTCCTCATCTCCCTAATGTTTCTAAAAAGCCTGCCATACAGGTTCCTTAATTAATACTGCATTTCTAATTATTTGTCTCTCCTACTCTACCAGAAGTTTGATCTGGTTCATAAGAGATGGCCTATTTATTGAAATGCTTGGATCAGAGAAATAACATCTGAACAGCTGGTGCCAAGCATGGAGCCTAGAAGTTGTCTTCATCACTCATTACTAAGTATCACTATTTTAAAAAAGCACACACATGCACACACATATGTAAACATCCTTATTACATATATTTGTCACCAAGAAATCACAAAGGTCACAAAAAAGTAGGCTTACTTGAGTTCACAATGTATATCCTGGGGAAACACATTTTTTATCTTCTCTGCAGTTTGCTTATATAAACTCAAAACAGTTAAACAACACTTGAAACCAAGTTGGTAAAAAAAATTTGTCATTAATTCAAATTTCAGAACTTGTGAAATAAAAAGTCATGATGGAGAAATATCAAGAAATTTGTAAGAGGGAGGGAAAAGGTGGGGATCATGAACTGGAATTGATTTCCATGCATGTATGAGTTTGTTGGGATGAATCCAACTATTAGGTATGACTATAAAGCTCTAAAAAAATTGTAAAAACACCAAATTGTCACAGTATCATTTTCCTTTATAAAGCATTAAAAAAAAATAAAATAAAAACTATGGAAAACATAAAAGTCAAATCAGAGATTTTGGTTTAATACTTTCCCTGAGTCTCTTGTTTTTGAAAAATCAAATTTAAGTAAGGCCATTTCAAAAGTGACCCACAGGCCTCACCTCCTCCATGCTTCCATGGGGAATGAATGCATTTAAGACAAGAGGCTACACATGCTAGAATGGTCCCAGGGCTTTGAAATGCCAGTTTGCCTGTGTCACTGTCACAGGGTTCTGATGCTACCAACATATTAAAGTTCTACCAACATTTTATCTTGACCTGTCATAATAAAACACATGGGACTATAGAGCAAGGGCAGACAAACAACTTTAGTTATCAATAAATATTAAATTTCTAAATGGATTTGGACACTATATACATCAAATGATGGTAACACAGAAACAAACTTGTTTATGTTTTAAAAAATCTTATAAAATAGGAGCTGGTAGGCAAATCATCTCAATCTTCTAAATATGAGTTACAAGGAAAAAAAAAAGTCATTAGATCTTAATAAAACAAAGTAGAAAAAAGTGACTGTAAATTGATGCTTGCACATGGGTATTCTAAATCCAAAGAAGTCATTTTCTCCTTCATCATTAAACAAAATTGGCCCCTCCTGTGTTTCTATTTGATCACTTAATTCCATCATATCTATGTGCCTGTAATCCCAGCGGCTAGGGAAGCTGAGACAGAACAATCCCAAGTTCAAGGCCAGGCTCAGCAATTTAGAGAGGCCTTAAGCAACTCTTTGAGATCTTGCCTCAAAATAAAAAATAAAAAGGGCTGAGGGTGTGGCTCAGTGGTTAAGTGCTCCTGGGTTCAATCCCTAGTATCTCCCCCACCCCCAAAAAAGGGTTCATTGAACTTTTAAAAATTATTATTTTTTCAAAATGTACTAAGTTACTTGCTGGACTGATATTGTTAGGGCACTAAATATTATAGATAATATTTTCTAGTCAAATGTAGGAAAATTTTTTTCCGCACATTTTTACAACCATTCTTGGGGGATCTCAGAGAGATGGCAAGGATCTGCCAAATCGTACATGTGCCTCTATCATAATGAAATCTCAACTGCAAACTAATCTTAAAAAGGCTAATAACCACTTGCTTTTCAAAAGCTAATGATTATGAATGGTCTTCAAATTTAGGAGTGAAATGATGGCTCTAAGCACCAGAAGTCTGACACTTACACTCCTATCAATTATTAATAATTGTAAGTACCTCTTTGTGTAGGTGGGGATACTGAGGCACAGAAACATATGTTCTGGTTTTTTTCAAAGAGTTGTCTAACGTTAGACAGAGAAGCAAAGGTTGTAATTACAGCCAGAGCTATAGAGGGTACACAACTACGGGATATCATGGATTCAAACTTTGCACGAAATGTTGTTTTTAACTCACCTGTCATGCTTAAATCACAGCTTCTATCTAAGTTTAACCTCTCACAAACCCTTGAAGCATGGACTTGGCAAATGCCACTTACCACTTGCCTTTTCTGCAGGTGGAAAAGGCTAACCAATGCCTTTTAGAAAAGAATACCACATGTTGTATTATATGCAATTAGCAAGGTTCAATTATAGTACTTTGGTACCCTTTACAGAAAACAAAAACAAAAACAAAAGAAAACTCTCAAAACTTATAAAGAAAAACACAAGCATGTGGCATTATATATTTTACCAACTGAGAAAATAGTCAGGTGTAACCACTTCACTCCTTGACCAATTTTCTATCTTCAGCAACATATCTGTCCCTTCCCGCTACCATTCCAGTTCTACAGGGTATTTTCCAGTGAGACAAGCTGTACAATGACCATCCTTTTCCAAACATTCCAAACCATTTCCATTTTCTTGAATCATAATATCATTCTTTTTCTCTTTTTGTTTTTTAAATTTTATTCCTTCTTGTACAGATGAAACCAGTCCTTCTACTGACAGATATACAACACTGTTTGCTCCTATAGGAGGAAAGAGGGAAAAATGAAAGGTCATGAGACTCTTTAAAAAGGAGGAAATATTTCAACAGAGAATAGTTACAAACAGCATAATTTAAGCCAGGCTTAAAATTTTTCCTTTTCTAAAAAGAAAAAAAAGAGAGGGAGGGAAAAGAAATCAAAACGGATCATTTATTTTTAAAATTTCCATAGGAATTGATAGGATAACAATTTAAAACAGCAGGGATACTTCAAGACTAGAAGGCTTGAGCAATAATTTCAATACAGAATTTTTTTTTTCTTGGCAGAACTAGAAAGTGAACACAGGACCTTATGTAGCCTCAAATTAAAGTTCAAAAGTCACTCATCTTTTATTTTTCATCTACAAGATGGGTCAAACAAACACTGCTTAACTGGGAATTTATGATAATACAGATAACACATGCAGTATAGTCCCTGGCAAAGAGTGAGTGGTCACAATGTGGTATCTATCCATCAGGATGATATTCAAAATATTTAACCTGTAAGGCAAAGGCGGGACCAGCCAAATGAAATGCCTGCTACAACTAGTGTGGAGGTACTAAGGCACAAGGACTGGACATCGTTTGGTACTAAAATGGTCTACATATCTCCTGATTTTGAAAGAAAGATGTCTAATAAAAGATAATAGATTTCCAAGGCTCCTTATGTCATTATTAAAAATAAGCTTACATAGCTTTTACTTTTTGATTTGTATCAACATCTAAATTACTCTGTTAAAATCTACAATAAAATTCTTTTCTTCCTTGTGATTGGACCTTTGGGTGAGAGATCTGATTATGATTATAGTTCTCTCTCATTTTTCTTAGGATCTGAACTTTGAGAGTCTCCGGCGGATAATGATTGCTATTCTTTCTACCTACAAACCCCTTCTTTCTCCCCTGTCCTCACCTTGGCCTAGCTCTCCAACAGCAATTACCATGGGGTCTACAAAGCCCACTATTCCCACTGTTCAAAACAGTGTTCACTATCTGCTTATCATATATGATATAATCACTGTTATTAACATATTGAATACTGATGTTCAATGTTACTAACATATTCGACTTAAAAATGTGTAAAGGCCAACAAGTTTTGGATTTTCTTTTTCTTTTTTTTTTTTAAATATTTATTTTTTAGTTGTAGGTGGACACAATATCTTTATTTTATTTTTA